>OY293305.1:50156736-50323864 GCA_958502075.1 Orchestes rusci | reverse complement strand
GAAAACGTTGATTGAAAAAAAAAAGTAAAATAACATGAATAAATAGATGACTCACCTTATATGAAGAAATAATTTTTCTTCTATTAAGTTGCGTACTTTTTCGATGAATAGCTTAAGGGCACCACACTCGTGAGGGGAAATCCTTATCAGTCAATTTAATCCGAATTAATAGATTTGCATAACCGTATTCACTAAAAATAATATACATTGAAAAATAATCCAAATTTAACGTATGAGAATGTGGTTTACCTTATCAACTTCAAATGTACTGGAATTGAATAAACGTAGAGAATTGCGGAGAGGTTTCAAAAAATCGAATCATGTATCGAGTTCAACTATTTATAAAGAACTGAACTGACTTTTTTTTCTTGATCTAATCAACCGAACTAGACTAGGGAGGGTGGGAAAGTCTAAACGAAACCCATAAATGTACAGGTCCCACGTCCCACAACTATGAATCTGTCAACAAAGGGATAATTATAGAGACCACTTACATCTATTCTCTATACCATTAATTATCAACTAATAAAACGGCGTCTGACGAAAATTGTTTTACATCACATAGATCATGTATACAAATTGATCATATTTTTTCGTCTGCATAAAGCGTTCAATCATTTTATTACATACTTATGAAATTCACATTTTCAACTAATTTTATCTCAAACAATTGAAATTTTATTCAGCAGTAGTAGCAGTTAGTAGTACATAAGCAGTTAGTAGTACATAATTCACTTGAAGATATCTATACATGGGGTTATATTATAGAGAGGTGGTATAATAATTATTGCATTGAAAAGGTGTCCACAGTTGATAATGTTTTCCAACTGACACATGTATGTATATGAAAGTGTTTAATGTACATGAAGGTGAAGTATTTTTATCAAGTGAATTATTTTTCAGAGAGTCTACTAAACATAGGAAAAAAGAAAACCCCAATTTAAATCATATCCGACCTATTTTTTTTCTATGAAAGACTCCAATAATTTTTCGAAAAATTCTAGGGAGTAGTCTTGTATTTGGATGTTTTATATGATTGATGAATAATTATTTAAATTAGAAATAACTTTCAAGAAGAGGGATCGTCTGATAATTCTACACTTTCATTTACGTCAGCATTACTCAGCATCACATTGTTATTCATGTATCGTTTCTTTATGGTTTTTAGTTCTGGAATCAAATCTGTACCTAACAACAGGTGATACAGATTGAGGTTGGTGTTGCCGGCTGCGTGCGGCGTTGTCGCTTATGGTGTTTTGTGGAGAGATGAGGGGATTTAGAAATTCAGGTTTAATGGTTGATGTGTGAAGTGATGTGGATGCTTGTGGCGAGTTGTAGGGTTGATCATGTCAATTGACAGGATCGAGGTGAGGACGGTGTAGTTAGTTATGATGTTTTGTGAGGAGATAAGGGATTTTGGAAAGGTATATAGGTTTGATGGTGAACGTTTGAAGCGATGTTAACGTTTGAGATGTTTTGATGTGCCACCTAGCGATGATTATTTGTAATAAGGAGAACCCCATTATTTTGAATCAGATATACAATATTATGTATAAATATAAAAATGTTTTGAATCTTTTATGTGATTGGTGCAATTTGGTGTTCCGAGGTGATGAGATGCACACCTAACAACCTGAAATACTTCGATCAACAACAACGTGATGATGATGATGTTGTTGATGATGGTGATGATGATGGTGTTGATGATGGTGTTGATGATGGTGATGGTGTTGATGATGATGGTGATGTTGATGGTGATGGAGTTGATGATCGGTCGCCTAATTTTTGGGGCTGTTTGAGTGTTGTTGTCTGAGGGGAAAGCTAGGATAGTATTCCGAGTGTTCGACCGATTCCTTGACGCGCGGCGTCGCGGTGCGCGTGTGTGATGGTGTTGATGATGGTGATGGTTTTAATATGATGATGATAGTGTTGATGATGATGTTGATGATGATGGTGATGATGATGATGGTGATGGTTTTTTTTTTTTTTTTTTTTTTTTTTTTTTTTTTTTTTTTTTTTTTTTTGAAAAAATCGGTTAGATCGAAAAATGCTGTATAATTCGAACTTATTATAACCAAAAATATGAATTGAGGGTTTTGGGGTTGTGTTTTGTATGAAAATAATTGTTGTATGTGCAAGTAAAGCTATTTTTTCTGTTACTCAGATCAACGATTATCTGACCATTTCATTGCAAAAATTGGATGCCTACATTTGAAGACTGCTTGAATTAATAGCAAATCATTGAGATTGAAGGTACGTAAAAATTATATCACAGAAAATTAATAAATAATATATTTTTCATAGGATTCCCAAATATTCAATTTGGAATTGGCGAAATTGCAATAGTGAAAGGAAAAAGATTGTCAAAAAGAGGAGCTTCAAGAGGTGTCCAGCACTGCTGTAGTCCTACAGCAGAGAACACCTGTATCACAAAGGATTATCAAAAAAAGAGGACTTCACAGGTGTCCAACACACCTGCAAACAGCAGACGACATCTGTATCAGCAAAGTCTTTTTCAAGTTAGATTCGGGTGAGTTAGAATATTAGTATTAGATTGTTTCTTGAAGTGTTCGGAAGTGTTCCGTTTCTTAGCAGCATTTTGAATTATTGTCTTTTTTTTTTTCATTATATTGAGTGTGAGCTATTCACAACAGTCTTAGATTGTCTCTTGAGGTGTTCAGACGTGTTCTGCTATTCTCCTTAGTGACAATTTTAGATTATCGTTATTTTAAAAAATCATATTGAGGTTGAGGTACTTCGATCAGTCTAAGATTGTCTCTTGAAGTGTTCAGACGTGTTCTGCTATTCTTCTTGGTGACAATTTTTGAGTATAGTTATTTTCAAAAATCATATTGAGGGTGGGTGAGTTACTTGTTACTTTCATCAGTCTTAGATTGTCTCTTGAAGTGTGCGGACGTGTTTTGCTATTTTTTTAATCGTATCAGTTTAAGTTTTCGCGAATTATGTCTGCAATTGCGAATGCAATTAAGCATATTGCTACACTACTTGGAATATTTCGAGTCAAGTCTTCCGAAGAACTTCTTCGAGAAGGCTTGATTGAATGTGTTCAAGTAGTTAGAAAGATCAACAAAGCTTTGAAAACTGCTCAATCAATAGGCGACAAACAACATTTACAAGCAGCAATGGTTAATGTTAAAAGTTTAAGACAACAGTTTAAAATACTTCAAAAAAAGGGAGGTGGGATCCAGAAAAAAGAAACGGCATGTCACCGTGTAAAATGGGAAGATCTGAGTACAGCTTTTGAATCTAGAGTTCGAACAGGTGTCTTGATTAATCTTTACCATAAAGACATCATTAGATATTTATTGGATTGTAAGGTTATATTTAAAAGAAGAATTCAAAATATTTTGAAAAATAATCATGCTGTCAAAGTTAACGCTGTATTTTGCGGAGAATTTAATGTAGATAAAGCAAATATAACCTTGCATGAAAATAAATATTTGAATACTCAAAATGCACCATTATATCAGGATTCCAATTTAGACGCTTGGTTTGATGAAAATATCAAAATCCCCCTGCTTAGTGAATTAGAGGAGTTTCAGGAAAAAGATAGTGGTTGGGCCTTATCTAAAATACTAAATTTAACCATTAATATAAATAAGTTTAATCCAATTAAAGCTGGTTCATATATTGATCTACCCCAGCAAATAAAAAATAAAAAAGCTTGTGTCAATGTTCAAAATTCAGATGGTTTATGTTTTGCCTGGGCAGTGGTTTCTGCATTATTTCCTATTGATCATGGGTTTGCTAAATGGACTTCTTCTTATCCTCATCCTCAGACAGTTTTAAATTTGAGGGGAATTCAGTTTCCTATGTCGTTATTCCAAGTTCCTCGATTTGAAAAGCAAAATTATATTTCTATAAACGTCTATAGATTGGAGAAATCGGGAAAGTCTTTCAAGGTTGTACCTGCCTACATCACCAAAAATAAAGTTGAGTAGCATATTAATCTTCTAATGGTACAAGACAATTATCAAAGTGGTGAAGAGGAGGAGTTGATTCTTCCAATCAAAACTCATTTTGTTTGGATAAAAAATTTATCTCGTCTTGTTTCATCACAGCTGTGTAAAAATAAAACTGCTAAGTATATTTGTGATCGTTGTCTTCATTACTTTTATGATGTTGGAAAACTGGAAAATCATGTGAAAGATTGCGCAAATCTGAATAATGGTCCTCTTCCAAAGCTTCCTGAGAAAAATCGAAGGTTTGTTGAGTTTACTAACTTTTCTTTTAAAACAAAAGCACCATTTGTTATATATGCTGATTCTGAGTGCCTTTTGACTCCTGTTGAAGATGATGGAACGAAAAATACTCAAAAATTTCAATCTCATGTTCCATTTAGCATTGGATATTATGTTAAATGTTCTTATGATGATTCATTATCGTTTTATAAGTCTTATACAGGGGTCGATTGTATCCAATGGTTTGTTAAGGAACTTTTTGACTTTTCTGAAAATGTGATGACAGTCTTCCAATGTCCTCTTCCAATGGAGAAGCTTACATCTGGACAAGTTAAACAATTTTTCAAGGCGAGTTGTTGTCATGTATGTGAAAAGGTTTTCCAAGCAGAAGATAAAAGGGTTCGTGATCATTGTCACTTAACTGGTATATATAGAGGACCTGCCCATGAAAAATGTAATTTGAATTTCCAAGATAGCTACATTATTCCTGTTTTATTTCACTGTCTTAGTTCATATGATGGACATTTGCTTATCAAAGCTTTAGCTGAAGTGGATGGGCCAATCGATGTTCTTCCTGTAAACAAAGAGAAATACATCTCCTTTACGAAGCATATCCCAGACAGTCGTATTCAGTTCTGATTTTTGGATAGTTTTCGTTTTATGGGTTCCAGTTTAGATAAACTCGCATCTTATCTCCCAGATTTTCCCATTTTAGAGTCAGAATTCAAGAATCTGAGTGATGAGCATTTCAAATTGCTCACTCGTAAAGGTATATTTCCATATGACTTTATGGATGATTGGTCTAAAATCAATGAGTTTGAATTGCCCGCCAAGTCAGAATTTCATAACAGATTGGAAGATAAATGTATTTCAGATCGTGAGTACGCACATGCGCAAAAAGTTTGGAATACATTCTCATGTCGAACAATGCGTGATTATTCTGAACTTTACATGAAAACTGATATTTTGTTATTGGCTGACGTGTTTGAGCAATTTAGATCAGCAGCTCATAACACTTATGGATTAGACCCTGCTCATTCGTTTACTCTCCCTGGTTATTCTTGGCAATGTATGCTGTATCATCTCTTTGAATCTGATCATCCTAGGCTTGAGCTTTTGACTGATTTAGATATGGTCATGTTCAATGAAAGGGGTATACGAGGAGGTCTAAGTCAGTTTTCTAAAAGGCATGCTGAATGCAAAAATAAGTATATTCCTTCATACGATCCTTCTAGAGAAGAAACATATCTCATGTATTTTGATATCAACAATCAATATGGGTTGGCGATGTCTCAACACCTGCCCTTTAATGGATTCAAGTGGATGAGTGATGCTGAACTATCTTCTTTCAATGTTTTAGATGTTGATGATACCTCTAACAAAGGCTTTATTTTAGAGGTAGACTTGGAGATCCCTCATGAGTTACACGATCTATTTTCTGATTTGCCCCCTTGTCCCGAACATAAGACACCTCCTGGTTCTGAGAACATCAAGCTAATGGCAACACTCTTCAATAAAGAAAAATATGTTATCCATTACCGAAACTTAAAGCAGGTATTGGGTTTGGGTGTTAAACTATCAAAAATCCACAGAGCAATTTCATTTAATCAGTCTCCGTGGTTAAAATCCTATATTGATTTGAATACTCGTCTCAGACAAGCTTCCAAAAATGACTTTGAGAAAAATCTATTCAAACTCATGAACAACGCTGTTTTTGGAAAAACTATGGAAAATGTTCGAAAACATTCTTCGGTCAAGCTTGTTACTAAATGGGAAGGTCGATATGGAGCTGAGGCTTTAATTTCAAAACCTGAGTTTGAAAGTAGTACAATAATCAATGAGAATCTTGTAATAATTGAGTTGGCAAAATCAGAAATATTTTTCAATAAGCCAATATATGCTGGAATGTGTATTTTAGATTTGGCTAAGACTACTATTTACAAATTTCATTATGATTACATGAAAAATCGTTTTGAAAAATGTACTGTGCTTTACACTGATACTGACTCTTTAATTTATGAAATAGCAGATTCCAATATCTATGACGTCATCAGACAAGATTGTGAACAACATTTTGACACCTCTGATTATCCTAAGGATAATATTTATAATATTCCCTTAGTGAATAAAAAGGTTTTGGGTATGATGAAAGATGAAAACAATGGGCAGATTATGACAGACTTTATCGGACTCCGATCAAAAATGTACGCAGTAAAACTATTTTACACTGGTGAGGAATTAGAAAAGAAGAAAACTAACATGGAAAAAGGGGAGGTGCAAATATTGAGAAAGCAGTTGATCAAAATTTAATTCGTGCAAGCAAACATGATTTATATACTATTAAACAAACAAAAATAGCCTTAAGTCCGTATGATGATAAGAGACATCTGTTGAAAGATTCTGTCCTAACTCTCCCTCACGGACCTCATTCTATAATGGATTAATATATTGTGTATAATAATTATTTTATTAGATAAGTTTTTGTATTTCTCATTAGGTATAATAAAATTAGTTTTCTCTGTTTATATTGTGTAATGTAGGTAGACAGTTAGTAGAAAATGCATGTATTTGTCCTATTTTTAGTTCCTTTTTATGCCCCAATCCCCTATACCCATGGTAAATAGTGTGATTTACCTCCTTGTGGATTTATGTGTGTATAATGCATTTGTGTCTTCTGATGAATAAATAAATATATATTATTCGAAATTTGAATTTTTATTTGATTGGATGTGCATTTTATAAGGTAAGTATGCGTCTATTTGTTTTATAGATCAAATCTATTCAGATGTTGAAATAAATGATACAATTTTCATAAATAATTTCACTCCATTTCTTTTTAATTTGATATTCACATTTTTCAACTCTTTTTCTTATTCATACCAATACAAGTTAAAATATAAAGCTTTTTTTATAGAAACATAGACATTTTTATGAAATCAATCCATTTCAATGGCTCATCAACTCTAAATTCCCTATATTATCTTTCTTATTAAATATCCTATACCTCTAATTTCAAATTCTGAATCCTATGCCCCACTATTCAAAGTCCATCAAACAACCGTTCAGAACCTTTCTTCACACGCCTCATCAAAAAAAAGCGAACAACAAAAAATAATCGTATCGGTAGTACTACACCTATATATCAATGAAATCGATAATCTAAATATTATCATGAATCCCGCATGCATCTCCAAAATCCCGTACATATAACAAAATATCACCGCTGAGCGTTAGAAAGCAAAAACAACACCCCAACCCATTAACATCTATCAAGACATCGACCAATGGGCTCTTTCGAATTTCTTCTTGAAAATCAGGTAGCCACCTCGCTATCAAGTCCTAAGTATTAGCATGATCTCATGCACCTAAGCAATTAATAATCTAAATATATTTATGAAGCCGTATTACAAATGAAATCTCTAGGTATGATAAACAGAATATCAAAACACAACTGAAATGATTTCAGTACTCAAAAAAATAAATCAATCAACACTCAAGAACACCGGCTAAAATTCCTCCCTATCCGACAGAAGTATCTCGAAAAGTATTATATTTCATCAATAGCTCGCATAGCTCAACAATTAAAGGCACCTGACATACTGATATCCAGATCCACAATCCACACTCCCACATATCACGAGTCGAACTTTCCCGATAATCTCCGATGTGGCCCGACGTGGTCGCTTTTTTGATAGAATGGACCTACGATTTTCTTATGGGGTTTTACATGGAAAAATGGTCGATTTTTTTCCAGAACCCCCTTTGCTTATCTACTGGGGGATATGTTTAAAATAACAAAGCTCGAATGGTTCTTGATTCACCTTGATTTTATGCAGGCTCCAGTTTAGTTTGGAAGTAGATCTGAATCTGAGTGATGAAAAATATTTTATCAATAAGACTTATCATGGTTTCATCCGTTAGTCCTATTGTGAAGTATTGGGAACTTCATGTATTTTTCAGCTATCCTTCCAAATAAAACAGGTGTCTTTTCTGATTGTATAGAGTCATGAAAAAGCCAAAATAAAAGAATGCATTCCATTGAAGAATGATGAATCTGTTTTCAACATTTCCTACTTAAGTGAAACTGTTAATTGAAGCTCTCTTGTTATTGTTGTTGTTGTGTAAGGCGGGGCCAGGCTTTTCTCATCTCGATTTTCACTGCAGCCAGTGGGTTACAGTACTGCCCTTACTTCGCCAGTCCTGGTCTAGACCTGTCCCTTAGATCAGGAATAGATTACCACCAAGTTTTTCATGAAAGTTTTTCGCCGCGCCATGTGTTGCACCGAAAATATCGTGCCTTTTGCGAGCTGAAACTTCACAGTAGAAGATAATGTGCGTGTGCTTTTTCCACTCCACCACATAGTCTGGACCATCGTAGGTACCCAGTCTTTATATATGTACTCGTAGGAGGCAGTGTCCCGTCAAAAGTCCCTCCACAAATAACTAAGATGTTGTTCACATGACCATCCCTGTGTCAATTCAACCGTCTTTGTGGACACTGCTATCAAGGGTTCAGCTCTTCTGGACGGTATAGCTGGGCCGACTATCGCAGGCTCATCATCATTGATGTTCCGTTTAATCCTTGAGTGGCCAAGACCCAGATCAGCGTCACTCTGTTTTTTCCTAGTGTCAACCCTTCTAGGTTGTAAAGGCTATCTATCGCGATCTTCGATATGATGCGATAGGAGTTCAGGGCTTCCAATGTAGCCTGACCATCTAAGAGATTGTACATATTCTGGTAACCGCAGCAATTGCTTGAATAAAGTGAATTTCCTCTTGGTACAGAGTAAAAGTATCCTCTGGAGAAATACTGAGGCTTGTGAAGAATCTTGTTTGCATAAATTCCGGCTCAAATCCGTCTTCTTACATGGCTAACATGTGGTCCGATTTCATTCTCAGAATGTCGTCGTCAATCAGGTTTGTGGCAGTGACATGACCATAACATACAGTAGACTCGCGTAGAACAATTTCCAATGCAGCCGTGTTTGTGCTCCGCACCGCCCTGGTGGCACACATACTTTAAACATCAGATCTGATATTACAGTGAGATGATTCTCGATAATGAGGATATCCACGTCGTCTGCATCACCTTGGGTTGGGTAGAGCAGTCTTACCACCAGGTTTCACAGAAGCGGCCACAAAACAAACCCTTGTGGGCATACTTGTGTCACTGTTGCCTCTAGCGTATGATCGTGAAGTCTCACCTTCACTTTCCGGTGATTAAGCATATTGTTTATCCACGTACATGTGGTGAAGCATTAGCCTTGTGGATGGCAAGATGCGTTGTCAAAGGCACGTTCTATATCAATAGTTCCTTTGTTAGGAGTATTTCCAATCTTCTCGACAAAGTTGTGTAGCACTGATTCACAGGTTTCACCTGACTGAAAGGCATGTTGATATTTACGCAGGAGTTGTTCAGGCAATGTCCCACTCCGTTATGAGTTTTTCCAGCTGGAAAAGCTGTAAGACCAATAATCCTCTGCTTGTGTGCACGTGTTTCAGCCGGGTTTCGGAATAAATATACAGTGGGTCATAAAAAACAATTCGACATTACGGAAGTGTATAAAAGAAGTGGTACCTATATCTGGATAATTTATTTCACATCAAAAAGTATTGGCTCCGTTACAATTTTATCAAAATTTCAGTTTGCTTTTTCAGCTCTCCATAAATCTGATCAAAAATCATCATGGTTATAAAATATTATCCTATTATAAAAGCAGAGAAAACGACACGAAAAACCTTTTATGCAGAAGGTGCAAAACAAGACAAGGAATCCTTAATCTTCCATTTCTGTATAACTCCTACTCGAGAGCTTCATTGTCACCAGAAAAACAGCCATCGTCATTACTTACGGTTCGGCGTAGTTTTAACACCTTCTCATATATCCACCATACAAATTTGAACGGCTTTTGCTCAAAGAACTCTAGACTTTACAAAATTGCTTTTCACTTGAAAACTGCCGGAAATAGAACGAGCAGTATAAGCACGTCATAGACATTTAAAAAAGTTTTTTGATAGCCATAGGGCTTTCATGTCCGACAAAACATGCAGTGTTTTGTAGAGATCTATTTTCTGTTCCGTTTGTGATCTTTTTTCTAATAGTCCACTGGAAATGGCATTCTATATCTTATTATTGGTAGACAATTCACTTATTGGATTTTAAATTAGATTTTGATGCCATTGTTTGAAAAGGATCGCCGTTTTATTTCTGAAAGTATGCTCTTTTAGATTAAAGAGAATCTTCAATTGTATAGAGGAAAAATCGTGAATCGCTATCTCAAGAAGTTGTGTCATTAGAATGAATGATCTCTTCTCCCCAAATTAATATTCATCAATATAATGATTTGTTTTTTCTTTTGAGCAATTCTTTAATCAATTGAAATTATGGCATATGTTCTAAACCAGCAAATTGAATCATTATCAGTTGTCGTATAAATCTAGTCCCAAAAAATAATTTAGAGTGGGAAATGACATTTCTGTCCTTCATAAATAACCAGTTTCAATTTCCTGCTGTCTGAAAGTGAGGGAAGTGTTACAGTACTCTACATTGAATGGATGACGAATTATAACGACGGGGTGATTTTTAAAAAGAACTACAACTCTCTATTCGATTTTAACTGGATGAAGTATCAGATCTCACCCTCAGGATATCGTTTTGAGAGTGGTTCGCAGAAATTTGATTATGCCCAACTACTTTCCTCCATCCTCACAGGATTTGGTAAAATAAATGGTTGAATGTGAAAAACAGCGGAACCTAGCACTGCTCTCATGAGTTCTTAATAACGATGAAAACGGTAGATCTTTTAATAGAACTACACTATTTCAACTTATCAGTATTGCAGATTTCGTTTGGATGTGGAAGGCTTTTGTTAGATTGAGGAAGATTGGTGAATGCAAGTTTTAATCGCAGATGTCAATTTTGCATAACAATGTATCGCCTTTTAAACTGGTAGTAGATATACGAAATCTTGTCATCTTGTCAACTACTATATAGTGTTCGAGGCACCAGAGCTTTGATAAATATTACCCACAGTAGTTTTTCAAATCTTTTTCGTGATTTTGACGTGGGTGATAATCAGATTGTATTTTTCTTTTCAAGTTATTCGTTTTCTAGGTGAAAAGAAAGTATTGATATCCTGTTAAATGTACTTGACAAAAGTTGACGCAGCACAACTTTCCAAATTATTATTCACGTTTCTGTTAAAAGTAAGAACAAGTAGAAGGCAAAGTAGTAGGGAAGCAGTCAATGATAAAGTTGGGCAGTTAGATGCTCAGTTTATTGATCGTCAAGCTTTCAGGAGACATTTCCTCCCTTCATCGGGACAACAAGTTGTGAGTGAAACAAAAAGCACTTATCACTCATATGGGACACAGATTAATTATTGTGAAGTTGTACATTCCGTATATAGTGTGTGAATTGAAAAGGAACATAGAATTGTGATTAACAGAACATAGCTAGCCGGACTTAACTGGAACCAAGTGGCACAGAACAGGGAAAACTGGAAAAATATGAGAAAGGCCTATATCCAAAGGGTAGAAAACGGCTAGAAGAAGAAGAAGAGAGCTAGCCTAATAGTGGTTTAAAATGATAGAAAGTAAATACATGGAATAAAATAATATAATATCAAAATGTTCGGATGTAAAAGATGAATATGACTAGAATTATGATGAGATTTAAAATGATTTAAAATGAATAAATAGATTAAAAGATAAAAGAGTTAAAAATTATGAATAAAATGACAGGGAAAAAAATGGATAGAACTGGTAAAAGGGACTATGCACAACGTAAAATGACAGACATTCTGGTACAAACTCTAGTTTTTTGATTTTCCGTTTCTCCATAATTTCTAGAAAATCCTAAATTTGCAATAGTGTCATCAAAAAAGGTTTAACAAATCCTACAAAAGAAAGCTTCTTTGGATCTCCGAATTGTTCGCCTTGCACTTCGTTTTTTAAATTATTATTCTATTTATTCTGAAATTGGCTCTACAAACATTTACGTTTGTCTATCCGTTACGATAGTTTTCTAATGGCGATTTTCCATTTCATGCTAACACCGTTACTATTGTGGAACGGATATGTTAAGCAAAAGTATTTATTCATAAGTAAAATCATCATTCAACGACATTCAACTCTTGGAGTAAATTTTCCAGATTTATTTTTCTTTGTAAATTAAAATAATGAAAATCAAAAATACTATATTGGTTTGAAAACCATCCAATTTAATCACCAATCCCATACCTAGCTCCTTATGTCAGAAAATCAATACTTGAATACAACAGAAACTCATCTTGATGAATGAAGGACGAACTTTTATTTAAAAAAATCCTTGATAACCGCCGCAAATCGTATTAATAAATTCTTAAAAAGATCCAAACCGCCAAAGGGAGAAATCAATTTATAGTTCGCCTTCCTTGGTTTATTTCATATCGGTAGAAAACTTCCATCACTTACGATCTGAAAAATTCAAGAACAACAAAATATCCACACTTGTGAGTCAACCAGAAAAAATGTTGGAAATTGTGATTATTTCTCGAAATTAATATTCAATATTTAGACAACTCAGGTCTCAGGTAAAATAAAACTGGCTATTTTTCCATTGAAAATAGAAAGAAAGTGATAGATTGATTAGCTTGAACCAAGACAATGGATGATGATTATTTCTGAGACATAAGTAACTCCCATGATAGTCAACAGTTTTAAAGGTATAGCTCCATAATAGAATAATTGAGATCATCAACAACAAATTAAAATCAGCTCTTAACTACATTGAATATTGTTCTAGAGCTGTTTCAACTGCTGATTCATTGGGATCTTCATTTGGAATATATTTCTCGTACAACAATCAATTTATCTTTTGACTTCAAGCGAGTATAATTGAATGGCACGTCTTCTTACCATATATTCTACTAATCGACCTCATTTCAAAGGAACGACCGCTAGCAAAATCAGAATGTGGACTTTCCGCTAATGAGAAAACTTTTCGCTAGTGTAAAATTTTACAACCCGTGTAATGAAATCAAGTTGTTTGCTTAATTTATATTTCGAAAAAGTTTAAGCGTACACTATCCGGCACATTCATTCCACTTTAATTCAAACCCAGCCTAATGACTATTTATTTAAGGCTTTTCCTGAAAATGAAGTGGAATTAATATGCAGCTCTTCTATTGAATATAGAACTTGATATCGGAAATATTCACTCGCCCACACTTAACATGGAGTGGGAGGATAATAACAACATGATATTATTGGGACAACAGAAACTAGATTTTATTTTTCGCGAAAATTTTAATGGGAAAGAATAAATAAGAATGCCTTAATCATTTACGAGAACACTAAAGAAAGACGAGAAACCAGAAGGGTAGGATCAGGATAAATACACATATGACTAATGAATCAAGAGAAAGATGAATTATACAATAAACCCAACGAGCAAAGAAGCTCTTCGCATGATGTTCATTCTTGAAAGCTTCTTCCTATGTTGCACGTTCATACAGAAACTATGAACTATTACTAGGAAAGCTTCCCAATCAGCAAAATTACGTTGTCAAACGTATTGACGACGTCGCCTAACGCGAACCAACGTTGCCAAGCGACGTGGGGAGTAGTCCTAGCGACCTATATTTTCATCAAAATGGTGGATCATTTTTGGGTCGCTACGCCGTCGCCAAGGTTGCCGAAGTTGCCCAGATGGGGACGTCCCACAACGTGTACGAATAGATGTTTATCGCAACTTAAATCTTAGGTTAAGTTGACCCAAGTAGCACCGAATCTTGGCCCAATACTGATTTTATCTTGGCCCTATATTAATTCATTGTCATCGTTATCACAACCAATTGCCAGTATTAATCCAATGTTGTGTATATATTGGCAAATACAATATTTTTGATAAATATAAACCCAATGTTGACTTACTATATATAGACAATATCAAGGATTATCTATATTGGCTGATATTGGCTATAAAAGTACATTTTTTTCTTAATATTGGCACAATATTGCATGTTTAGATTGCACCAATATGAAAAGAGAATGTAACTGCAATATTATCTCTATATTGTTCCACCAATATCATAAATTCATGAGTAAAAAATATAGGACCAATATCGTGACATCCACCATTTTCCAATGATTGATTCACTGAAGAATACAATATAACACCAATATTGTTTCGTTTTATTTGGCCATTGCATTGAAGTTTCTCGAAAAGTTGCTATAAGGGAGCAATATCGTTTGGAAATAATTTTTCATCGCCCTTTTTAATGATGGGTAAGTATGAACAAAATCACATTCACACAATACGAAGCTTCACCCATATCATTCGCGTATGGGAACTCTAGCTCGTCAACATGTCGTTTTGCTTTTGAGATTGGACATAGGAATATTTTCATGTTTTTCAAGTACCCAAGTATACGAAGGTAGGTGCCTAACAGTCAAACAGTGCGCAATCTCATATTTTTTTGGAACAGCTAGTATTTCCAACTATACTTTGTTCATGGCTTTCCTGCGGTTACGTCATACTTTTCCGTCTCTCTCTTACACATTGAAAAAAAGATCACGTACGTCTGGACGAGGGTCTTTCGGATCAATTTGACAAATATCACATGTGGAGCGATCAATCTTCGACATACTGCCAAACGTCAAATACTGTGACGTGACCGCAGGAAAGCCATGAACAGACTGTATATGTTATTCCATACCTACTGTTACACGCATGGACTATTGACTGGTTCTCTAACAGACTTCTTTCAAGAAGCTGTGTTGCCAAACAGACAGATGCTTTATATCTACGACATAATAATTTACCTATAATACCGATAGGACCATTTTGAATACCTTTGTGTAGGTATAGTTAAACGAAAACTTGTTTCACCGAGTACACATGGAAAATTGTAGGCTACGATTCACTTTTCATAGGACATACTACATAGTCAATATAACATTTCCACATAATCCGTCTTAAAAGCTTTGTCCCATATTTTGTCAATGTTTTATATCCTGATTTTTTTATATATTTAGATTATTCCTAATATCCTGATGCATAATTGGCGTTGTTGCCAACTCCTCATACATATCCTCTATTGAAGTTTCCCTTTTGACTACTTTCATAAGACTTACAAGAAGAAACCATATCGGCATATCGCTTTAGAATTAAATTCCTTATTTTTTTCATACTGCACATTCTTAGTATGAGCTAACTCGATCAAATAAAGTTGTTTATAATATCTGATTGCTGGAGATATCCAATCACTCGATTATATTTCTAGCTCTGGCAACACCGCTCTCGAGAAGTGACGCCACGCAGCCACGCCATACGTGAACGTCACAAATCATAACCTCTCTTGTTTTGTTATGCACGCATTTGTACATAAATATGTTTGCTTCTTTGGCTTCCTTTTTCCGTGTTTTACACTTTGATACAAAAAAACAATGTTTTACAGTTTTGTCAAAGAGCTATTCTTGGTTTTGTGGTCCAAATAAGATTTTGTGAAGTGCCAAAGACAACTATATAGTTTCCCTAAAGGTGCTGTGTTATGGATTCAAACTTCCATAATCGAAGTTTTTGCACTGGTACGTAGGTAGTAGGTACTCTCACTATCACTAAACTTCTGATTTTCATTCATACATACAATGCATATCTTAAAAGTAATGCATGGATGATATTTAATCAATCAATAAGTACCAAAAGCCCAATGACGAAAAGGTTTTCACAGATAGCTATTTGATTCAGGTCAAAAGCTACTTTTTCCTTCCCCCACATACTTTTTCAAATCACAATAAAGTTTTTAGGTTGGGGAAAAGTAGAAGTTGGTTGAGGGGGTTGATTTGGGTAAGTTGGGTTCTGATTTATAACGAAAAAGTTTTTTTTTGTTAATGGATTCACGTCATAAATTGGTCAAAAGCTTTTCAAAGAACCCCACAAGAGATTTGAAGATATAAGTGGAAGTAAATACCAGGGATTTTGAAAATAAATGCCTCTAATTATCATGAAATAAAGTAGCTTTTTTAACTAGAATCAATATCATATACCTACATGATTGTAAGGTAACCCCAAATTACCATAATTGTTGATTTTGTGTATGGGGTAGGTATGGGGCAGCTACTTCGCGAATCTCAAACTAACCCGAACTACCCAATTTTGTACCAAATTTGAATACTTGATTGTTTTTGCATTTTTAAGAAACCTTCATGCCTGAAAATAATAGCCATTTTTTTTAATTTAATAAGTACTGATTCTTTTTTCAGGCCAAACAAACTTGCAACTTCGTTGATTAGATTGTCATGGTCATGACCAGACAAAGATTATCCATTTGTAACGAAGTTACAACATTTCCGGATTTTTCTACCGTAATTTGCAAGTTTTCAAAGTCATTTTCCGTCTCTTGTTGATTCATTCATATTTTTTACATAACTCTTTTATTTATCTGTCAATGGATCCCGTATTTTTTCTGAAATGATGTTGATCATGAGATGATTAATAATCTATTAGTTAAATTCTGTCCGTAATATTCCTTCTTAGTTCTCCCGCGTCAAAACAATCAACTATTTAATCACAAACCGCGACACATTTCGCGCATAATTCAAGCAAGCAGTCCCGGCTTTTGTTCTGAATTCGGAACGTCGAAAGCGCCAAAAATTTAGTCAGTACGGGTACCAAGAGTACCGAGAGTAGAAGTACCAAGTGGGAATCCGCATCAAGTGCCCGACCCGGCCCGTTGCGAGAACGACGAAACCTACGATTCTTTTACCTATTTCATCTTCTTTTATTAGCACGAGGTGATACTTTTTGTGATGTGAATTCAGAGGAACGCTTTTGTCGGGTGGAATAACAGGTGAGTTTTCTTGGAACAGACTTTAGTTTCACTGACTTGAATCAGCCTATGAAAGCAAGTCTGTTTCTGAGAAATATCGGCTAAATAATAAATAAATAAATATCGGCTGGCTTAACATGAGACAAAGAAGATGGCTGCATCTGTGTTGCTTAGTACATAAACTAATCAAAACTAAACAGCCTAAATACTTATATGACAAAGTGCAGTTGCGTTCAGAAGCCCATTCCATACAACTTAGACAATCAGAACAAACTCTCAGCATACCAATTCACAATAGCCAGTTCTTTAAGAGTGGATTTTCTTATCAGGCATCAAGAATCTACAATCAAGTTCCAGACAACCTAAAAAACTTGAGTACTTCCAGCTTTAAAAGACATATGCGTCAGCTGATACTATCTGGAGAGTTTTCAATAAATGTTTAATGAATATAATCAAAAATTTAATAATGTTGCTTGTATTGTTTTGAGATTAAAATATTGCTGATGTGTATTTATTTTCGCTATAATAATTTGTTAGAGTTACCAAATTAACGAAAGACTATGTCCAGGCAAACCAATTTTGTAAAAAAAAATGTATCAATGCCTTTTTGTAATTAGTTATAGCCTAATTATTACAAATAAATGATTTTTATTTATTTTATTTATTTTTATTTCGCCGTGAAAACCCGACCCGTCGCTTTAAATTGTTTCGGTACACACTGCCGCTTCACGTTCTATTTTTGCCAATATGAGGCTGCCATCAAGTTGCAAATTATTTAGCTGTAATTTTGATTCTCCGCCGGGAAAGATTAGACTGATATTTCTCTGTAAATTATCACTTATGTGATATTTTGATGTTTTCCTTTTACTGATCACCGATCAGATTTTTATTGTTGATTTTGGTTATTATTGTTTTCATTGACTGATTGAGAACCAGTCCAATTGTAAAATGTGGGACAAATATACTGATTGATTTATTTTCATGAACATCGTGTTATTTATTAAGAAGGTTCCGTTATCCATTTCAGAGCGGAAATTTGCGGAGTTTTGGAAATAACGAACGCCTGGACTTTCTTCACTGTATAAAAGCTACCCGATAGGCACTGTGTTCCCTCTACCACATAAATACAGGGGGTGGCGCTCGAGCATTTTATTTAAAATCAAACGATTTCCCTCATCCCCGTCGGAAATCGAACCCGGAAAATCTCGGGGCACGTCACACATTCAATGCGTGTAGAAGACTGGTTTACTTATATGGTTCTTGCATTATTTTAAAACGTTTTGTCAGATTGTTGGATATATTTATTGTTGATTTTTTTTTGAATTTATACTTTCATTGTATGATGTATAAGCAAACACAGTAAATAGAATATTGTGCCAACAAAGAGAACAAATTATTGGTCCAATGATATATGGATGACATTGGAAGAATATCAGCATTACTATGTTAGAACAATATTGATAGTCAAATATAGAGCCAAGATCGGTTAATCTATATTGCAGTAATATTACTATTTGTTATTGTAACAATATTGCACAATGTCCACGTTTTTTACTAGGCTAATACTAGTAAATGTTTTAGGGCCAATATATCTTCAATATTGTTCCAATATTGGCGCAATAAATGTGTACTACTTGGGGATCGTTGGAAACCGCTACTATTTTCAACGGAAAGGAAATCAATAATGTTCTGTTCCGAACAAGGCATGAGGGAATGACAGTTTGAATTTCTAGAAATATGGCTACCTATATTATGAAAGTGAGAGTTGATAAAAGTGACGGTACTGGCATTTTGGTAACTGAAAGCCATAAACGCACTTTAGTTCATTATTGTTAAATATGACCTCGATACTTGGAAATAATGCAGAGCCCTCCATTTATTTTCTAATTCTAACTTCAAAATCATAGTTTTGATTGGTTAACCTAATTTTTTTTTGAAAATTTGCATATCAAGAATATCATAATAATATGACGATATCACAAAAAGTATCCGCTTGATGAAACAGTGAAGGTTCTCTATTTTGTCTGACATTTATTAAATCTATCCTCACTACACTGATTTTCCATATTGATCCCCTTTCCTTTGCTCTGGTTTCCTTATAAGATATTCTTACGTTTTCGGTAAAAAGTGGTTGAATACTTAAAATTTTTGTTTTCATACATTTTGATTTGAATAATGCTTTTATAACAACGATACATAATGTTTACAAAATATACTTATTTTGAGGTTATATCTTCTTCTGATGCTCACTTTGGAGTCGCTCTGTAGACGTAGTCCAACGTTGCAGTTGGTCAATATCTTCATGATTGCTCCAAGTCGCTTGTTAAAACGTTGTACAACGTTGTAGTTCATACACACTTATACACGTATCAAGTAACAACGTCGAACAACGTTGTACTACGTTGTTTTTTCTGTAGTGCATCAAACAGACCTATCAAATACGTTATGGCGACCACGCGATTCTCAACCTTCGGCAATGTCTCAAGTGCTGACTACTCCCGACGTCAACCTACGTTGTTGAGAGTATGATTCTGCAACTGTTAAATTCTAACGTTGTGACGACCGTGTGGTTACGTTGCTTTGAGTTTGGGTGGCATAAGGCATCAAACAAAAACCAATGACAACGTTGAGAGTGGTTGAATTTAGTCGGAAGTCGAAATGTTACTTGGCTTTCCAATAATCGAATAGGTAATTCAAGTGATTTGATAATAGTCATCTTGAGAACATCCTCAGGTGCGAAGTGTATCTTAAGATAAGGCGTCATGAGTTAAGAGAAATTTCTGCTACCTTTCTGAAATGCGTTTGATGCATCAAACGCTAATGCTGCTCAATTTGAAAGCACTTGAGTCGTCATACAGAAACCCGATATTCGCAAACGCCGATTCCCAGATGCTGCAGGATGTGTGAAACTTCAGCAAGTCATGCGAGATCCGAATTCATAGCGCAAACGTTATTAGTTGGACCAGTGTGGTTGATCCAGTAGCTGTGACAGTGACTGATGACAGGTTATCAACAAGACGGAAACGCCAGACGTCGACAAGAAGCTGGTAGTGTGCCAGAAAAGCAACTGGTATGATAAGCGATGTCAATATGCTGCCTGACATCGAGGTGAACCGGGACAAAAATGCAAGTTGTAGTTCATTCGTTAAGACATTCAGCATCAGAAAAGTTTGATGAACTGTTTCCCATGTCTTCCTTGTTTATCGCAAGTATGTTCAGAATGTTTTGTCTGGGTTTATGGATGGATGTTTCAGTATAGACCAAGCATTTGGGATATTTTTAGTGACAAAAATGTGGGAGAAATCCGAATTCACCACGTCATCAAACATAATTCCTAGTTATATTCTATCATCTTTGCTCAATAATGATAATTATGATGGTCGTTTATTTCCAACAGGTTATTACCTTATTGCTTATTGATTAATCTTAATCAATAAAGCAATATAAAAGTGTCCATTGGAAAATTGTGAAGAATGAGAAAACGAAAAATATGAGAGCTTAGCGAGATGTATAGGTTGATTAGCAGCCGAGAAAAACCGGAAAAATCTATCCATTTTTCAATCTTATTTTTTAAAAGTCATGATTGGACCAGCCTCCGAACATCAAAAGCTCTTTGAAAAAATGGGCAGAAAATTCATGTGTCAACCAAATTTTGCATATTGTAAGAACACACTAATGGCTTTCATGTCGCTAAGAGACATTTCTACAACTTCAAAAAATGCGTAGATTTTTTCAGTTTCTCCGTTTTTTTGGCTGCTTATCAACCTACACATCCCACTCTTATTTTCTTCTTTTTTCATTCTCTACTAATTTCCAATTAACACTTTTTTTATTGCTTCATTGGCAATTTTGACGCTTTGATTGATTAGGTATAACAAATCAACCGCATATTATTTCATATGAGCAAACATGATAGAATATCACAAGGATGAAGGGTTTCATTGTATAAGGTCCAATTTCTTCTACTTTTTCTCACGAAATAGCCCTGATGAAAGGTCTAATATATCCCAGTTGATCATCTTTTGAAGCGAGTTATGAAGGCCCGTATTCTCCGTTCGTACTTAAGCTCGTTTAAGATTTGACCGCGTTTAACTTCAAGATTTCGTATGCACCGTCAAAATTAGACACGTGCAAGTCGGTTAAACGCATTCAAAGTTAAATGCCTGGTTTGGAGCGTTTAAGGATCCAAACGGCTTCAATTGTGGCGGAAGATGCGTGCGTCTTGAAAAAATATATCATGACATAATATAAACTAATACCACCAAACATAATAATTGATGAAATAATTTAAGTACAAAATGGTTTTATTCAAATGAAATTACGTTTAGGGATGTCCGTAAAATAATATAATTCACCCCGTAGTTTTAATTTAATTAGCTTCTTGTCCTTTTCCCGTATTATCATTTTATCAATAGCACTGAAATCATTGGTTCTATAGGTGGTACTGAGGGGACAAGAAAAATCAAGCCAAAATCGCGTATCATAAAAAAAAAATTCTTTGCATACCTAAACACTTACGGAAATTGACGCAGTCACAAATATTAAACTTGGAAAAAACTATAGGTTTAAACTTTATATGGCGGAAATAATTCAATATAATAATAAGAAAATAATCTTCAACCATATGAATGCCTTTGAGATTTTTGTGTGGTTCACTTCTGCATGATCATTATCAAATATGGATATTTTTTAATCATCCCAAATAAAAATCTCATTTCTGGTGATTTTTCGTTTCGTTTCTTTCCGCATCAAGATTTAGCATAACTACGTTCATATATGAAAACAATAATTATTTATCAAAAAATATTCAAATTATTTCAAATATACCACGCATTATGTAAAGTTTATATTCAATTTCACCTCGCAGAGGAAGTGACAGATTGCCGCTAGCTAAACGGGAAAACGGAAATCATACGGTACCATCTACATCGAATATGTGTTCAAAGTCACGCTCACGCCGAAACAATGTAGATGGTAGCATATTATTATGATTCTCGGTTGTCAAGAGGAAATTTATCACTTGCACTTCGAAGTGAAATTGAATGTAAACCAGGCATTAATGTCTAGTGTCAACATCATATGGTCTCCAATCAACTTGAAAACCACCAAAATGTTCCCAAATCTCCGACGTTGCCGACCTTTCTCTAGGTTTAACTAAACGTTGCGAAAATTAGCACGGTGCATACCAAGAAAAAGTCGAGGACGTTTAACTATTTGAACGCGTTTAGTTGAATGCGTTTATCTGTAGAATCGGAGAATACGGGCCTAAGTCTCTTGAGTTACTGGTGGATTCAAGCGCAATCAAGTTTGAGCACTCTGGTCTGAGTTATCTGGTAATTCTTATGGAAGGGTCTTGAGTATTTCTTTATGTGAGATTGAAAAATATCTTTGATTTTGGAATATACAGGGTATATTTGGGGTTGGGGTTTTACTTCTAACACTGTATACATAGAATGCAAGAAATCGAGAACATTCTTCAAAGAAAATTATGTCCGAAAATGCTTCGTTTCCGAAATAGATGGTGTTAAAAAATCAACATGTGGGTAGTGCAGTCTATGTGAAAAGTCACATTTAGTACAAATTGAGGTTTGATATCACTAATCTCTGATCTGAAAATGCCCACAAGTATGCGGCTATAAAATGTGGAATTGGAAAACCCGAACTTGTTGTGATGTGTGTATAAAGACCACTGACTGGAAGTGCACTAGACTTCATATTGACAGTATAGATATGTTAATGGGCTTTATACGCGAAAACAACTAAACTGTTGTGCTTGCTGGGAACTTCAATATAGAGATGCTGAAGGAAAACAGGCTATCATTGGATTTTTTATCAGTGCTGAAATCTCTTGATATGTACCAAACAATTTTTGAGAACACCAGAATAATATAGAATCTGGCTTCTTGTATAGACATTTTCTTGAACATGGGCTATGTTGAGGGTGAAGTATTACAAACCTATTTATATCGGATCATACAGCTCAGAAAGTATCTGTTGAGGCTCGTTATGATAATGCTAGGCAAACTAAATACAAGAGATATTTCAATGATGATAACAAGTCCGCCTTTATGGATTGTCTATGTGAACAGGATTGTGAAACAGTTTATTCTGTGCATAAACGTTATATCAACGGTGAGTGGAGCACATTTGTGAATCAGTCAATACACTTTTCAACCATTGTTTTTCTTTATTAACATCAACTTAACGAACTGATTATAAACAAAATTTGGTTATAGCATAACGGGATTGAAAAAATTCACTTGGCCTTCTCCTGACGCTATCAAAATTTGATAATACCTACAAAGCACAGTAAAATCAGAAAAAAAAAGAAGAATGAAAGAGTGCTGAAAGCTTAACGTTCAAGTAATTATGAAAAACGAATATCAAAGTCAGACAATAAGTCGAAGTGCATGTGGTCCATTTTTAAGAAAATTACCAGAAATGCCAAGAATACAGAAGTCAACATAGGAACTATTCCATAAACTCTTGCAAATCAATTCAGCAGTTATCTTCCTTCTCTAGTACCTGATATATCTTGAAATTTCAATAATGCGTTATTGCTTCCCAACATACCTGGAGATAATTCAATCAATGTTTCTTTCGCCGATAACACCCACAGAGATTTGCGAGTTGGCTTCAAAGCTCAGAAGTTAACACAATAGTGGCCTTGATGGAATTCTAACAAGCATCTTCAAGTCAGCAATTTCAAATATATCCAAAGTTTTCAGTTACTTAAATGAAATAAAGAAGGCATTTTACCAGACAAACTCAAAATAGTCAAGCCGATTTATGAGAAAAGAGATTCAACCATGTTGAGTAACTATCCGCCAATAAGTATTCTCAGCACTTTTTCCAAATTGAGGAGCAATGTGCAAGCGTTAGAATTCATGAAGAAGTGTGAACTTTTGAACAAGAAACAGCATGCCTACTATTCGGGAACATCATCACAGACAGCAATTTTCCAATTCACAAAGATAATATTGAGTCTCCTAGAAGATGGCGAGTTAGCAATTGGAATTTTTCTCGACCTGTCAAAAGCCTATGACTTGTAAGATAGAGTTTCCCTTATACTTAACTGGAGCTATATGGCATTAGAAGAAACAGTCTTGAACTCTTCCGTTCTTATCTTCACGAGAGGCCGCAAATCAGAATCTCGAGCAATGGACAGACCTTTACTTCGAAACTGAGCTGTACTAGCACAGGAGTGGCACAGAGTAACATTTTGGGACCAGCACTGTTTTAATCTTTATCAAGAACATAACAAATATAGTATTGGATGGCAGATAAAAGATAACTTGCTACGCAGATGACCCCAAATTAGTTACTGGGCACAAGGCAGTAAACGGTGCACTTGAAAAGAGTGGAGATCTTTTCTCTAGAACAGCAACATGGTTCAAAAATAATGAACTTCTACTCAAAAGAACGAAGTATTCTAACATAACAACTGAAATGTGACAAAGTTGAGAAAATCAAGTTAGAAGAGACCAACACAGCTGTATCGTCCACCGTTCAGTACTTAGCAGTACATTTGAATGAGCTTCTCGACTGGTCGAGTCACATAACAGTGCTTTATGATTTGGTCTCTGGATATTTTTTCGTACGACGAAAGTAGATAAACAGGGAGGCTTCTGGCTCACCGGCCAATCAGCGCTCAAGTGGGCGAGGCATATTTTTGACTTTTCCCTAGATTTTAGGGAATTTTTGATGAATCTGGCAACGTCGCTCGAAGACTGGTCATCTGGCAACGTCACTCGATCTCGATCTTGACATTTGACATTTGACATGACGCTTCGATCTTGACAGCTTTGACAGATGACAGCTTTGACAGATGGCAGTTGACAGGGGATTTTTTTTAGCTTGGTTCCTGGGATCGAGATGAGGGGTGTGGAGGTTAGATTTTATTACCAAAGTCTGAAAAAAGATTTTCCGATAGCGAGATTGGAACCCATATCCTTTGGATTTATACGTGACAGTCTAAACCAATACGCTACCAAGGTGCCTAAAATAGAATGTAGATTTGTGGTTCAGTTGCTACCCCGATGATCCAAAGCCTGAAAAAAATCCGCGATAGCGAGAATTGAACTCACGTCCTTTGGATTTATATGTGATAGTCTAAACCTCCTACGCCACCTGTCATAGGAATTTATATAGATTTTAGATACCGTTTTGGTGGGTTTTGGTCTTGTCTTAAATTGTGTGGTTTCGGTGTGGGGGAATTCGAGCCCCCCCTGCTCGTGGAGCAAGTTTGGGATGGGGGGACAGGAATTGTGAATCGATGATGCTGTGTATGATGCATAGGGTTGCCTGTTGAATGATTCCCACTCATCGGTGTTTTGTTAGGGGGAATTCGGGCCCCCCTGCTCGTGGATTGGGGGCTTGATGGGGGGACGGGGGTATTGGGAATTCAGGTTTTAGGCTACTCTACTTTTGGTCTTCATATTTATTGAGAACGAGAATGAGTGAACTTGCAGAACGAATTAACAAGTTCTATAAACGTTTGGCGCAGATCAAGAGTGACATTGAATGGTATGAACGAAAGAAGTCTATGATTCAAACCTTTGAGAAATTGAATCTTACACAGAATTTTCAAAGACCACAAATGAATAATAATTTTCAAAGACAAAATTTTGGATTTAAGATGGGGGGACGGGGGTATTGGGAATTCAGGTCTTAGGCCTTTGTAGTTGTTGAGATGGCGCTTCGATTCTTTGATCGTTTGCTATTAGAATGATTAGATGACGTTGCTGAGCTGCGATTTTTAATGGCGTTTGAAGCAGGAATTGCGAATCGATGATGCTGTGTATGACGTCATACACAGGCAACCCTGTTGAATGATTCCCACTAGACAGGTGTTTGTTGCGTACTATTTGATTCTTTAATCGTTTGCTATAAGAATGATTAGATGGCGTTGATAAGCTGCGTTTTTTTTTTTATGGAACACCCTGTTAGAATGATTAGATGGCGTTGTTGAGCTGCGATGGAGATGTAGATTTCTTCATAGTTTTTTGAGCTAATCGTTGATGACGCGTACTATTGATTTAATATTTGAAAAAAAGCATAATTTATGTACGAATGAGGAGATTTTAGATATATTCAAAATTGAAAAACAAACATAGTCACTATAATATTTGGAAAAATTTTAGATTCAAAAATTGAAAAACAGACATACTCACCATATACCCATGAATTGAAAAACAGACATACTCACCATATTCCCATTGCATATCCAACATTTTGAATCTAAAATCTCCTCATTCGTAACAATATAAATGTTACTTTTTCAAGTATTAAATCAATAGTACGCGAAATCTATATCAACGATTAGCTCAAAAACTATGAAGAAATCTACATCTCAATCATCTACCACAACAGGTAACCATATGAAGTCACCATGAAACAGCGCCATCTAATTCTAATAGCAAAAGATCAAAGAATCGTAGCGTACGCGTAACTCAAACAACTATGAAAAAATCTACATCTCCATCGCAGCTCACCAACGCCATCTAATCATTCTTGTAGCAAACGTTTAGAGAATTAAATCATTATTAAATAAAGTACGCACCAAACACCTATCTACTTTGAGTGGGAATCGGAATATGTGTAAAGAGATTCAGAGAACAATGGTGTCTTGTTCCAGTGCAATATGCAAGCATATCGAAATAATAGAACATACTAGTAAATTTTATCGGTTTAATGGTACATAATTTAATTCAAAAATTGGGTTTCTATGAAGTCTAAAGAGATGAAATTACCTCGACAATATTGCAGACATACTTACCATATTCCCATTGCATATCCATTCGAATAAATTAAACACACAAAGACACTTCAAAATCATATATTTTCAGGAAGTACATTATTGTAGGTACTTGGGGGACATACATCAAAAAATTACTTCTACGATAATACTAATAATATAATCTTACAATTATTCATAATATTAACAGATTAATGTAATTTACCCAATAATAACTATTCCTGAAATTATATTTGAAAAACGCTATAAAGTTGAATAGTGCCCAAAGGGAAGTGTATCAAAGGTATTCTCTTGTACAAATCTTTTATCATCGTTTGCACTCAACGCAACTTTATTTTGCTCAATGCTGTAAACATTGTGAGCATAGGAACGAATGCAACGCTGAGTGGCGCTGATAATTTTTGAATGTCGTAGAGAATTCCAGTAGTCATCAAACGTTAATTTATTTTTTACAACGTTGTACTTGACTCCTTTGGCCTTTTTCACAACTTTTTGCCCTTGCTAAATTTTGAAAGTGTACATTTTTGATCAAAGACCAATGAAATGGGTAATAATTTCTCCATTAACTTCATCCTTCATTAGTCCTAGAACTTTTTTGTTGACCAACGGGATTTTATAAGGGTTATTAGGGGAGTAGTCGGATGTGTCAAATTTATGTAAATCAGCCTTGATAATCTCTCCATAAACATCATTACACTGAATTTCATAGATGAAGCTATCCGTATCAGTGTACATAAGTTTACAGCGATCAATACCCAATTTCGGTAGCATATATGCGTAATGAAAATCAAACATGTATGTTTTGGAAATGTCCAGAATGGACATACCAATATACAGAGGTTTATTGAAAACTAATTCTTTCTTTTTCATTTCAATAGCTATAAGATCGTGTTCGGCGTCAAGAATAGTTCGATTGTGAAATCGATGACTTGCAATGAGATTCTTTGCCCCATATCGTCCATCCCATTTACTCACCAGTTTGATAACCCGATGATTTCTGATGTTCTCCATCGTTTTACCAAAAACAGCATTATTGTATAGTTTGAAAAGATTTTTTTCAAATGTTGTTGTCGCGTTAGTTCTTAATTTATTGTTATGTTCAATATACGATTTTAACCATGTCAACTGTCGAAATTTTTAAATTCTATGGATTTTACTCAATTCCAAACCATTCATTAATGCTTGTTTCAAGGTTCGATAGTGAACAACATAATTCTCTTTATCGAAAAGAGTACACATCAATTTCGATAGTTTTGATCCGGGTGGAACTCGATGTTCAGGACAAAATGGAAAATCTCTATGCAAGTCGTGAGTGACGGTGGGATATTTTACGTCAACTTCCAATATATATCCTATGGGTGAATTATCCGGGATTGACAAAACATCAAAGTCAGATACATCGCTAGTCCACTCAAACTCTCCTGAAGGGAGAGGTTCAGTCATTGCTTTTCCATACAGATTATTTACATCTAGATAAAGCAAAAATTTCGATGGTTTTGATGCATCGTAATCATCGGTGTACTTGTTATTAGCTTCAGAATACCTATGAACACAAGTTGAAATACCTCCACGAATTCCCTGCTCAATGAACATGATTTGATCAAAATCTTGAAGAAGTTCCAATTTACAACCTGTAAACTTCAACATACAATTCCATGTGAAGCCAGGCATCGTATAATACCATGCTGGATCTAATTTATGTGTCTGAATGCTACTTTGTCTAAAGTTCTCAAATAAATCAGCTAAACCCAAAATATCAGTCTTCAGATACAAATCTGAATATTCACCTAAATTTTGGATTCCAAAGGCTTCCCACACAGTTTAAGCATGTTGATAGTTTCCGACTGGTAAATTGGAATCGTTCAATTTATTGTAAAAATGTTCAATCGAAGGTAATCGGGTGTCGTTCATTTTTTCCAAGCTATCAATATAGTCATAACAAAATACACCTTTCCGCGACAACAATTGAAATTTTGCCTCATCTAGATGTGCAAACTCTTCTCTCAATATTTTAAAATCGGTTTTTTTCATTGTCGATAGTAAATCATCGAGAGAAGCGCCTAAAAATCTGAATGAATCGATGTACCTAAATCTTAGATTGTTTTCGTCAACGAAATGGGTGAAAGATATATAAACTTCATTATTGGTTGGAAGAACACTCACGCGACTACGTTTGGCAAGATCTTTTATCAACAAATGTCCATCATAACCGGATAAATTTTGAAAAACAATCGGCACAACATAAAGCTTTTTGAAAATTAGATTACAATTTTCATGTGCAAAACCTCTGAATTCGCCAGTGAAATGATCATGATCGCGAACAATCTTATCATTTTTGTGAAAAGGTTTTTCACATATATGGCAATTTGTTGCACCGCAGATGCTTTTCTTTTCGATCATGGGAACAATATTTTTGATTTTTGAATGAATTACTTTTAATATTTCAACCATTTCGTTGATGAACCATTCCATACAATCTGCACCACGATAGCTCTTGAAAAATGAAAGAGAATTGTCATAGGAACATTTTAAAAAGAACCCGGCACTGTAAACTATATGTTTTTGATATTTTCGCGTATTTATGAAAATCGACTACTTGTAGCTGGCTTTCAAAGTCCGCATAGATGATGAAGGGACATTTTTGTTTGCAAATGAAATTTTTGAATTCGACATGTTTGTAACTTGGGAATGAGACTTTATATTCATTCAATTTTGTACACAGCTTTTCATGTTCTGTCAATTTTACCTCAGATGAGAAATAATTAAGACAACGATCACAAATATACTTGGCATTTTTTTTTTTACTCAACTGCCTTGAAACAAGACGGGATACATTTTTAATCCAACAATAATGGTATTTTATATCCTCATGATCGTTGTCATTAGTAGGCAGTGGCTCGTAATCATTTATTTATTTTGAATTAACAGCAAATTAACATGTCTAACCAATTTTTCTTTGGTTAGCCTAGCTGGTACAATATTGAAATTATTTGGTTTACCATCATCCGTATCTGACTTTGAAATTAGTTCCAAAGCATACACATTTACAGAAATATCATTGTTTTTTTCAAATTTCGAAATTTTTCAACGGCATGGGAGATTCTAAGTTTTTGAGATTCAAAACTGATTCGTAATGAGGATAAGAGGTGATTCGGTTGTTATTTTTGTTAACAGGATGAAACGCACTAACAATAGCCCAGTAAAAGCAGGCGGTATCATTATTTTGAACATTCACGCATGCATGTTTCTTCGCAATTTCCTTCGGTAGTGCAATATAGGAAGAACCATTACCCATTTGAAATTTATCAACATTAATTTCCAAATAAATTATTTTAACAAGAGCAAATCCTGAATCACGTTCCTGGAATTCCGAAAGACTATTCAAAATTACATCACGCACATTTTCAAAAAACCAGCTTTTTGAATCCGTTCCTACATCAATGATTACATTCTTGGTGTTGAAATATTTAAAATCTACAATTTCACGTTCAGATGATTTTTTGATAAACTCTCCGCAAAATGATGAGTTCACTTTAACCATGGTAAAAGATTTCAGTACTTCCTTTAATTCACGTTGAAACAAAATAAACGCATCATCCATAAATCTATTAACGTCTTTATGAGTCAAATTAGTTACTAAACCGGTTGATACTCTTCCTTTGAAGCAATTAACAATTTTTTCCCATTTAACCCTATCGCTTAATTTTGATTCTTCTGCTAACCCCATCCCAACCCGCTTATTTTTCAAAATCAATAATTGTCTTTTAATAACTTTAAGATGTTGCAGATTGGTCTGAATCAATCGAAGAATGTTTCTAGGTAAATTACCATGTAGTACTAAATTATTAAATTTGCCGATTAATCTACTTATTCTACGTATCCAATGGCTTGTCGTTCTCTCACAAGGCTTGTCGAACAGAAATCTCTTCATTTTTTTCAAAAATGAAAGCATATTTTCTGCTTTTTTCAACAACACTTTGTATGAGGAAGACATATCGAAAAAATCAACTCACAACTATTGAACGCCGTTGATGTGGTGGTTTTAACTCAATTTGGGGGATGAACTCGTGTGATGTTCTGTGTGAAGCCCTCTGATTTCGAAGGTGTGAAATAGCTTAGCAGGTGATTGTCGGCTATAATCCTTCTAGACAGGAACAACACACCTCCAATTGTAGTAGAATCCGCTTTGTTGTTTTCTGAAAGACAGTAAGTTTCGTTTACTTGGATATTATTTAAAAAAAAAACGTGCATTGGTGAAATATCATCAAAATTTGAAAAAATGTGAAGTTTATTTTTACCTGATTTAATTTCAAACGATGGATTTTTGTGTTGAAGATCGAATTGATGTTGATTCTTCGAAAAGTTTCGCAATCAGCTCTTCGCGAGGAACTACACCAACTTTGTGGATTTCTGTAAAAACATGTTTTGTTTAATGCAATTACATAAAAAATTCACATTGTAAATTAACCAAGCACCCCACATCAATTCTATGATAAGAAAAATTTTAAAGAATATTTACCTTTTTGCCAGACCCCAGACACACAAAATGATCACAAGTGCTCTGTTTTGACGACGACGACGTCTGACAACGATGAAAGCTTCGTATGAATCACTGATTCACAAAACATGAACAACTGTATAGTTGAGTATTCGAAACACTTCTAGAATGTCGAACTGCAAACTATGCAATTATAATTAAATTCACAGAACAATGGTGCATTGTATTTGTGATTCCATTGCGATTAGCACGAGCTTGTTTACAAGAAATAATAGAACATACACTTATTTTAGGTAAATTTTATTTAAATCATCATTTATTCTATTGGGTTCATAGTACATAATTTCCTTCAAACATTGGGTTTCTATGCATGAAGTTCTGCTATAAAGAGATGAAATTACATCGTTAATATTGATATGTTCAATCTGATCTTTAAGTAATTCATGAATAATGCCAATAACAGTAGAATAGTATGCAGAAAAGTTCAGTTGCATGAAATCCTGCAATCTTTTTTTCACAAAAATCTTTATCACAGATAGGGCATGCGCAATGATGTTTCACACCTATAAAATATCGTTGGAACTTATCCAACTGTTGTGAGAATTATCAAATCCAAGCCACTTGACATATACTGTTTTCCCTTTTTCACGTAACACTTTTTCCACCAAATAAATATCCTCTTGTTTTATATTTTGTAATTCTTGCTCGTAGAATGCTCCTTTTATCGGATGACCATTTATATCTTCAAGCAGATACGTCACTGGATTAGTAATTTTAACATCAACAATCTTGAATAGCTCAGTTGTCCATGTCGGAGTATATCCCTTTTCAAATACGTGCTTTGCTTCACTTATGCGCACCACATCGCCAATACGACGATTTGTAGATATTTTGATGTGACTGTAAACAGTATTGAGCAGACCCTTTTCATGTTTTTGCTCACATCATGAGTCTTCATTTTGGTCAAACTATGTTTTTGTGAATTATAGCTTTTCACAATATCTTGTAAAATATCCACCCACTTATAGGTCCCATGCAAACTGAAATACTTGAATAGTTTTTCTTTAATCGTTCGTATGCAACGCTCAACCATGGCCGCTTTTTTATCTGTATAGGTATTATAGTGGTTTATGCCATATTGACGCATCAATCGTTGAGAATGTCCATTGTAGAATTCCTTTCCTTGATCTGATTGCAAATTTTTTGGACTACGATGTGATTGTTTGAGAATTTTCGCAAAGGCTCGGGTTACCTCGTCACCTGACTTGCTTTTTAATGGTTCAGTCCACACACATTTTGAAAAACAGTCTATGATGATGAGAAAATATTTGTAGCCTCTGTTATCTTTCGCATACAAATCCAATTGCCCCAAATCAACCTGCCACAAGTCATCCACTCCCTTGATAATTGTACGGCGATGGGGAAAATTCCTTCTTATTAGCTTGAACAGCTCGGTGATGAGTTGAACTTTTTCTTTGGAAGGTGACGTCATCTTCACTTGACTGCTTTTACTGTAGTCACGTCGTTAACAAAAACAGATTTTATCCTGACCTCGATATATTTTTTCAACTTATACTGCTCCTTTACACCCTCGGCAGCATGAATTCTCATCTCAGATTCAATTGTCAATTTGAAATTAGTCAGAGCCTCGTCAGCATATTTTTTGTTAACTGCATCAAAATCGTCGGTTGGTGATTTCAAGTTACAAATTTTCACGTTTTCAACATCAATATCACCGTCAGCTGTGTGAGATAACGTTTGTGTTGGCCTCGAATAGGTTGGAGTTGCTGCTGCTACAAAGTGATGTCGGCCGCACAAAACATGACTTATTTAACAGTAAAAAATGCTTTCAAAAGCTGTTTTCTGTACGATAAACGGTTTCACAGATATTCGCAAGAAAAGATTTCTGTTTTTCAATTTCAACACCTTGAATCTCTAGAATGGTGAATTTGAGGAACTCAACATGCAATCATGATAATGTTATATAAAAAAAAACATTAGTAGACTTGGACACGAATTTTTTCTCTTATCACATATTAATATTTTATCATACATATTAGATTTGATTATCAATATAGTAATTCCAAGTCCAAGTAATCCCATGATAATATTATATTGAAAAAATATTAGTAGACTTGGAAACGATTTTTTTTTCTTATCACATATTTATATTTCATCATACATATTAGATTTGATTATCAATATAGTAATTCAAAGTCCGGTTGTCCTCGTGCTCTGCAGTAGCGGCTACATACTGGATAGCAAGAGGTCGCCGCCTCGACTTAAGGCAAACTACATCAGTATGATGAATTGAATTATTGAATTTGAGGATCATCATTGTGCTGTCTGAATACCTACTGATAGATATCCATTTCTTACCGCATCGACACAAAAAGTAACAAAAAGGCAAGAAACGTCAAATTATTGGTGAATTTGAGAGCCCATGAAAAATAAAGATACCCATATTTTTTCTTTTTGTTGTAAGTCAAAAATTGACGGAGATATAACTCTTTGAAGTATGCCAAAATTGCAATGTTATGACGTCATAACATCCATATCGATCATGAGGACATGGAATTACTCTGAGGTTTCTCCAACATGTTCAAGGTGTCTCTGAGTTATCTCCGTGATGGCTCTGAGATGTCTCCGTGATGTCTCTGAGATGTCTCCATGATGTCTCTGAGTTGTCGCAAGAGTGTTTTAGATGTCTCTTGTCTTTGAGTGTCTCTGAGTTGTCTCCGTGATGTCTCTGAGTTGTCGCAAGAGTGTTTTAGATGTCTCTTGTCTTTGAGTGTCTCCGAGTTGTCTCCGTGATGTCTCTGAGTTGTCGCAAGAGTGTTTTAGATGTCTCTGAGTTGTCTTTGAGATGTCTCTGAGTTGTCTCCGTGATTTTTCTAAGATGTCTCTGTGATGTCTCTGAGTTGTCTCTGAGATGTCGCTGAGTTGTCGCAAGAGTGTTTTAGATGTCTCTGAGTTGTCTCTGTGATGTCTCTGGTGGTGGTGACTGCGAGTCGAGTGCCATTCCAAAGTTTTGGCTGATCAATATTTTAGATGTCTCTTGTCTTTGAGTGTCTCTGAGTTGTCTCCGTGATGTCTCTGAGTTGTCGCAAGAGTGTTTTAGATGTCTCTGAGTTGTCTCTGAGTTGTCTCCGTGATTTCTCTGAGATGTCTCTGAGTTGTCTCTGAGATGTCGCTGAGTTGTCGCAAGAGTGTTTTAGATGTCTCTGAGTTGTCTCTGAGATGTCTCTGAGTTGTCTCTGTGATGTCTCTGGTGGTGGTGACTGCGAGTCGAGTGCCATTCCAAAGTTTTGGCTGATCAATATTTTAGATGTCTCTTGTCTTTGAGTGTCTCTGAGTTGTCTCCGTGATGTCTCTGAGTTGTCGCAAGAGTGTTTTAGATGTCTCTGAGTTGTCTCTGAGTTGTCTCCGTGATTTCTCTGAGATGTCTCTGTGATGTCTCTGAGTTGTCTCTGAGATGTCGCTGAGTTGTCGCAAGAGTGTTTTAGATGTCTCTGCGTTGTCTCTGAGATGTCTCTGAGTTGTCTCTGTGATGTCTCTGGTGGTGGTGACTGCGAGTCGAGTGCCATTGCAAAGTTTTGGCTGATCAATATTCCTTAACCTGATGATTGGCGCACCTATTTTCAATTTCAATATATGTGAAGGCATCCCTGGTAAATCAATCAATCAATCAGTTTAAAAACTCCAAACCAAACCAATGGAAAACACTGCAAACCTCACAATAATTATAATAATCAATATTATATTATATTATTCAAAGTCATCAATGATTTCCTTTGAACATTGGTGCCAAGTATTTAAATAATTTTGAAAATCGGAAAAACAATAGTTTTCATTTATCATCATAATAGAACATAAGTTTTCATTTTCTTTTTAACATTATTATTTTGAAACGATATACTTGGTAAATATGGTTTAGAATTTAAACATTTTTATTTTGAATATTGAAGAGGTTATCTCTCTTGTAATTCGATATAAAAATTACAGGACTTCGCTGCTCAAGTTGTGGGGTGGATTAGTTGGGGCGATTACGGCGATATGCCCTGGCTGGGTACTGAAGAGTACGAGTCTTTGGTATCGTTTGATATTATTATTCAATTACAAATTAAAAATAAATATATTGGTTTACAGGCTGTGATAACCGGAAGGGGGTCTAGGTGGACCTGTCAAAACACGGGAAAAAATAAGGAGGAGGACAATGTAAATGTAATTTCATTTTTTAAAAGTCATAAGATAATCTTCCTTAAAAATTCTCAAATTTATAGGAAGTTGGGGTTCAGGTCGGAGGAGAATTCTCTGACATCCCCGGTGATGAATTCGAGTTGATGAGTTAAAATATAGAATTATTCAACATTTATCACGTATGACATTTTATGTTTAGTGGAAAGGGGGATTCTTTGTGGTGGAATATTAGAACTACTAACCAACTACTAACCAATATTCAATTTCTCTTTTAAGCCACCCCCACCACCCCCACCTTCTTATTGGCTTGAACAGCTCGGTATTCATTCGTAACAATATAAATGTTGCTTTTTTCAAGTATTGAATCGATAGTACCCGAAATCTATATCAACGATTAGCTTAAAAACTATGAAAAAATCTGACGGATATGCAATGGGAATATGTTGAGTATCAAGTCGTTGGTGAGTATGTTTTTGCAATTTTGAATCTAAAATCTCCTCATTCGTAACAATATAAATGTTACTTTTTCAAGTATTGAATAAATAGTACGCGAAATCTATATCAACGATAAGCTCAAAAACTATGAAGAAATCTACATCTCAATCATCTACCACAACAGGTAACCATATGAAGTCACCATGAAACAGCGCCATCTAATTCTAATAGCAAAAGATCAAAGAATCAAAGCGTACGCGTAACTCAAACAACTATGAAGAAATCTACATCTCCATCGCAGCTCACCAACGCCATCTAATCATTCTTGTAGCAAACGTATAAAGAATTAAATCATTATTAAATAAAGTACGCACCAAACACCTATCTACTTTAAGTGGGAATCATTTTCCACAACAAGCAACCTTATGACGTCATACACAGGGTCATCGATTGGATATGCGCTTCAAACGTCATCTAATTCCAATAGCAAACGATGAAGCGTACGCCCTATATTACAAGATTTGAAAATGTTCTTGGCATTCTTCACGAATTACTCGAAGATCAGATTGAACAGATCAATATTGTCAAGGTTATTTAATCTCTTTATAGCAGATCTGCATGCATAGAACCCCAATGTTTGAAGGAAATTATGTACTATGAACCCTCGTATGAACTCAATAAAATTATTGGTAAATTATTGATGATTTGAATTAAATTTACGAAAATGAGTATGTTTTTCGATGTTTCGAGGTGCTAATAGATGCATTTTGCAGTGGAATTACAGAAAACAAGGCACCATTGTTTATTGAATCTCGTGTAACCGATGTGGTCATTCTTATATTAATAAATTGCATGGTTTGCAATCTGGTTCGGAACGACAAAGGATGTGTGTTTCTATTAGTTCAGTCTATTCAAAGCCTTGGTCGTTTTAAAAACAACATATTCTGTGATCATTGTGTTTGGGAGAAGGTGTGTTAAGAGCGTTATATAAAAGGTAGGTAAATACTTTTTTGAAAAATAATTATTTTATAGAATTTGTTTGTTATCATAGCATGGACCTTTCTACTGTTAATGCAGTGTGCTTGGCCCAAAACGACAAGCCTGTGAAGAAGCTTCAAAACCTTCCGCTAAACATCCTTCAACAAATTGTTGCTGGGAAAAAAACCAATGGCGTATTCGGGGAGTGCTTACTCCTGGAATTGGAAGACAGCGTTGTCTTTCTCCCAAAACGAGTGACATCAATTTTGGAAAAGAACCTCGAAGATCTTGCTGGAGGGAAGTATGCTCTTGTCTTTCGGGGGTTGAAGGACGTCAGAAAGCCTGATCCGCAGACCCTGTTTGAGCTCGTTAAGCACCCAGCAGCCGACAGCAACTAGTTTAAGGCAGTTATATTTTTTTTAACCATGTTATACTTGCTGAAAAACTGCAAATATAATTTTATTTTTGAAGCATTCTCTAAAGTTTGAAATGTGGTCGAACAAAATTAGTCAATTGATTCAACAGCATAACGTCGTAATAAGACATAATCGGGTTAGTGTATCTAAAATTTAAGTTTTTTTAATTTTGATAATTTTTCAATGAACATCATTTATCATTTTCAAAATTATCTTATTTTTGTTTGATTTTTTCTAGAACCTATCCATCATGAAGATCATCGCAATGCAGGGCTTCAATTTGGCACGAGAGTTCAAAGTCAAGGAGCTATCAATCTTTATATGAAAAGATCAATATATTTTTAATTTTTTATGTACCCTATGTTCCTCAAGTACCTGCGATTATGTACTTTGGATAGAATCTGTATTCCTGAAAATATATGATTTTTTGAAGTGTCTTTATGTGTTTAATTTATTCGATTGGATATGCAATGGGAATATGGTGAGTATGTCTGTTTTTCAATTCATGGGTATATGGTGAGTATGTCTGTTTTTCAATTTTTTGAATCTAAAATTTTTCCAACTATTATAGTGACTATGTTTGTTTTTCAATTTTGAATATATCTAAAATATCCTCATTCGTAAATAAATTATGCTTTTTCAAATATTGAATCAATAGTACGCGTCATCAACGACTTCAAACCCAATAGACCCCGCATTCCCATACGTATTGCATTGGTTTGTTTGTCTGGCAGATAAACAACGATTGATGATAGGCGCGGCGATGCGGGAGGTTCCAAACATACACAGAGACCAGGGGCGTGCGTTTATTTATATTTGTATTTTTATCTATTAATTGAGATATTCAATTATGCGAGTTTTATTTTTGCGATCGTGATAATATGAAAACATTTATTATAAAGAATAAAAAAGGTTGACTGTAAATACTGAAAAATCTCTAAACGAGAATTAAAAAGGGTTATTTAAATGACTAAAAAGCAGCGTTTCATTTTGTTAAATTGGATGATTACCTTTATTCTCATTTTAACGGGTTTTGTGGGTGCGAATTATATATTGTGAATATTTCACGTTATGATTAGAAAAAAAAGTGGGATGGTGGAAAGGGCGAGTTGGGGAGGAATCAACAACATGTGTACATATTATGCCTTTTAGATAGGGTTTTGAGGTGAAAAAATCCGTTTTTAAACTATTATGTTCTACTTTCTGATATTAAATATAATACTTATAAAAGAGCTTGTCCTGATTGACTGACTCATCAACGCCCAGTCGAAACTATTATAGATAGAGCCATGAAATTTTGAAGAGATGTTCTGCTAAATACCAGTTCAGTTATCAAAGAAGTAATGGTGCATTTGCAAACTTCAATCTATTTGTCAGTTTACGTGTCTTGCGATTTTTTCCAAAAAACTGTTTAGTGTCCTTTTTTCGCGATCAAAATTGGTCACTTTTCGAAACTTTTTACTGTGTAGTTTTTGATAAAAATGGCTAGCACCCAGGCACGTATCCAGAATTGATTTCGGGGGGGGTCCAGTTGGTGTGTATGAAAAAAACTACATCAAAGGAAAATCGCCTTTCAATAATGTAAAGAAAAAAGAAAATGCACCATTACTTCTTTGATAACTGATGCATCAGGATTCAAGTTTTAAAGCATTTTATGCTGATGCAAAACTTTTCTATGTGTGCCAACGACATAAAACCCAAAGTCGTTGATGTTTGCTAAGAAAAAATGTTGCAAAATTTTACCCCTAAGGGGGTGAACGGGGTGGGGGTACGAAAAATCATGTTGATTTAAAATGTGTGTAGCTTTGAACAATCTCGGTAGTAACGGATCTGCTAGTAAAGTATAAAAAATTCAAAAAAATATTCCCTTTTTTATTGATGAAATTTGCCTTAAATTTAGATCCTAGCGGTATTTGAGGTAGGTGTACCTGATTATAATTCTTTAGAAAAAATAAAAACATATTTTGGAACTTTGTGTCATATACATGTGCACCCTGTAATTACAATTTCTCAATAAGAAAAATATAGAATGAATAACGGCGGAAGTCGTTATTTATTTATTAAGTTTTCAAGTTTGATGCTAGGATATTTGGGGTTGATAAAAAAACTATTTTTTCGACTCAAAGCAGACAATGATGAGATAAAAAACACTGAAATAAATGAAATAACAGTTCAAAATTTTAGTACATAATTTATTTACTACAACGTTTACAAATATAAAAACATCATTGGTTTTTAAATAATATTGTTTTTGTAAGCATGCTCCTAACTCTATGTGAAATATTTACGTCATTTCTTTTCACAGTATCATGATATATTCTTACAGTGAAATATTTTTTCAAAATAAGCTTTATCAAGTCCATAAAATGGTCTGTTATTATGTCTTCATCATATAGATGATCACCAAAATGGTCATAAATATGTCTTGGCAAGATGCGAAGGCAATTATTGATTAAAATAAGATCGGTCTTTTTCTTATTTCCAAAAATATTGAAATCATCTTGACATTGCCTCAATGTTTTTTCTGCAAGTTGACAAATTTCAATTAAAAATTTGGAAGCCTTAAATAAGTTGCCATACTGTTTTCTTCTTTGCAGAAAAGAAAATGTTTCTTCTCCTTTTAGCAAGGCGGAACATTTGGTACATTTCAGGATTTTGGTCAAAGATTTTCCCACAATACCAGATATATAATTTACTATATCAGCACTATAAGTTGTTAAGTGCCATGCGTCCGAATTTAAAAAGTCCAACTCCAGTTCTTCGTCACTATTTAAATGTGTTACGTCTTCAACGTTATTTACCAATTTTATCTGTGAACCAAAATGTAAAACTTGGGTCATGTCCAGTGCTACTGCATTCCCAGTATCTGCCCCTTTAACTTCAACATGGACTAATAATCGTTTGTAAGAATTTTCGAACTGCTTTGCTGTGGGGTTGTTGTTATGTCCACCTCTACTCCTAATTGCACTGAAGAAAATTTCCAAGTGGTCTTGGGAAAGTTTGTAAGTGGACAAAAACTTCAATTTGGGGTTACTGGATTTTAAATAGGTTTCATAGACTTCTGTAACCGATTCAATATTGATTAAGAATCCGAGAAAACCAGTTTTGCGACCTGACTGTAGGATTGATTTGTCCTTATATTGCAGACCCAATATATATTCCTTTATAGATTTCAAACGATCAAAAATAAAATCTTCATTTCCTGGATGAATTGCTGCTTTGTATTTATATTTTGCAAATTTATGTCTTGAATTGAAAATATCAAAAATATCATTGAAGTTCAATACGAACTCCGAAGTTGCATCACAGTTCAAAAAATGTTGGTAGTTAAGGTCATGGTTCAAGTAGGTTAAAGCAGCTGCAACACTTTTGCTCATTGTTTGAGCTGCTATTTTAACTTTCATCTTCTCTCTGGTCCATTCCAAATGTCGTTGCTTCAGTTTATTTCCAGCATGTAGTCCTTCAGTAAGTTGAAGTTCAACTAAAGATGTCAAGTATCTCCACTCAATTTCTTCACCCTCACTATTTTTTAAAACCTTATAGTGGCCTATTGCATTTCGTACCAATTTAAGCATGTGACAAGCATAAAAAAAAATGAAAACTTTTTCGTTGGTGGTGGGATGATTAAAATAAGTTTTTAATAAATTGACATCTCTCAAGTCAGCTCCAAGTGATGTAGCCATCGAAACATTGGAAGCTGAGGCATCAAATGTTAAAGAACTGACAATTACTCCAGGCTCGTGGATGAAACTTAATGCTTGCTTTACAAGGTTACTCTTCTCAACACCACTTAGTCCTTTTAACAAAAAATATCCTATTGGAATTTTCCAAGATTGGTTCAACGCAACCAACATGAAAACCAAAGCTTCCTTGGCTTCTGGAAGTATATCGGAGTCCAAATTTGCCCCAACATCTACGTAGCCATAAATTTTTTCACCATCCCACTCTATTTGTTTACGTATGGACATTTCGTCCAATGTCAAATCACAAATAATTTGGGAATCACATCTTGCTGCATCGGTAACTTTAATTTTCAGTGCTACTAGGGCTTCTTGAGAGAATCCAGGAGATCCATCAACGGAATGATACCATCTGGCAATAGTATTGGGATGGGGAAGAGACTTGTTGAATTTCTGTCTCACATACATATATGCCTTGGGAGAGTAGAAATTGAGAGTCATAGCAAATGCTCTTAATTTCGGATTATATTTTTGTTTGGATGGTCCCAATAGGAGTCTCGAAACAATCTCCTTCGAAGAATCTGGTATTGTCTCCTAAAAAAGTATGTAAATCAGTATTTGCTTTCACCTTAAAAAAAAAAACAAACAAAAAGAAAAATTTTAAAAGTATAAAATCCATTACACTTGAATAAAAATGATCCCAAGTTTCTATTTGATTTCTAGGAAAACTTAGTAACGTGACAGGGAATCAAAATAATATGTACATTATTCATAAAAAGTATGGGACTTATACATACATTCACAACTTCCACAGCACTCTCTGACATATAATTATTTTGCTGGAAGTATTTCAGCAATGACGTCATGCATTTAACTTTCTGCCTCAATCTTTGATTAGCTTTTTGAAGATTGGCTATTTGCCTTTTTTGCTTAACAAAGGTTTCTTTTGCAATGCTCCAATTCCTTTTTGCCTTTGTGGGGGTAGAAAAATCATCACTCTCAATGTCACCAACATAACGTTTCTTTATGAAACTAAAAAATATAGTAATATACAATTTATATTGAATTAAAAAAAGTATTAAATTAACTTACCGTTTAGTCTTTGTCTTGGTCTTATGCGTTAAATTAGCTAATACATTTTCCTCCATTCTTGGCCTGGAAAGTAAAAACAAAATAGTATATTTAATTTGGCATGACAGGAATTTGATATAAACGGAACGAGCCATTCATGAGTAACTAATTTTTTCTCAAAAATACACTCAGCCCCTCGCTCAGTCCGAACATTTTTTTTATTTTAGAGGAAAACACTTTGGCATTTATGGCTTTAAGGAGAAAAATCAGCAAAAAAATGTTTAGTCTTTGACGTGCTATAAATTACAGATAACGGGTGAAACTGCTATGGATCTTACCGTTTCCTAGTTGGTTGAACATTATCAAATGCTGACAGTGTGGAAGACGACCAGTTTTGCGTATTATCACCTATTTCGCTTGCAGTCCGCGTTGACTTAGAGCTCACAGTCGGGCTTTTGTTCTCTATCCTGAAAACATGCAAAAGTGTTTTACAATTTTGATTGCTTGGGTTTTAAGTCGTTGGCAAATGTCATAAACTACAACGATAAAGTATTAGAGTAAAGGCATTCTTACGATATGAAAAGTTAAAGTGGTTCTTGCATTTTGAAAAAAAAAAACAAAAAAATGGGCTTGTTTAAAGAAAGCAGCATTGAACTTAGTATTTAGTATATTTGAAACTATTCCTGTTAAAGAACCTTGTGTGCTTATTAGTTTAAATAAAATATGATATACATACCCCTGATCGTTTTGAGAACCAAAGGAGTGTTCCGATGCAGTAATTGTAGAGGAAGAAATGGTAGTAATACTGAAAATATAACATGTGTAAAAGATAGCAAGAAAAAATGAATATTACTATAGCTTGTTCATTGCTTTTCTGCGGTTACGTCACAGTATTTGACGATTGCCAGTATGTCGTAGATTGATCGCTCTAGACGTGACATTTGTCCAATTGATACAAACGACCAGCGCAAAAAAGCAATGAACAAACAGTACTTCATTTTTGTAATGTAATGATGTAGTAGTACACAATAGAGAGTTATTGGAACGCTCCAATAACTGCTTTTTAGCAAACGCGGTAACGTCAAGCAGTATTCAAATAAGGTTATTACACATTTCCAATAACTCTCTAATCACTTGAATGGTATACAGTATGTCCGCGGATGCGGTTAACAAAAGATGAAATGGACAACAAAAAGATACGGGAAAAAGCCATTATTGATAAAAAGTTTGGTTGTCAAAAAAATTGGAGTCACGAAGGGAGAATTGATTCTTATTATAAGGGGCGTCTCAAAATCGCCAAAAAATAAAATGGAACAAGAAGAAAGAGACATTTTTTGACCTTTTAACGTGAAATAATAAACAAAATCTTCAATTTAATTCCTAACCCTGATACCGAACTTACTCACGAAATTTTGAATTCATGACAATTTAAAAAAATTAGGTAAACATTTTTGCAAGTGCGCATGTATTATAACCATACCGGTTTAATTCCACCTGTATATTTTTACATAATATATGTGGTAGTATACTCACTTGATATTGTTAGTATCAACATTCTCTTTGCTTTCCAAAATTGGATCTAATCCAGACAGCTCAGAATCCACAGAGGCTGTATCTGTAGATTCTTTGTTCCTTGCAACATTCTCTTCGCCTTCCAAAATTGGATCTATTCCAGATATTTCAGAACATATAGAGGCTGTATAAGTTGATTCTCCAGAGCCAGATTTCTGAGATGAACATCCTGGTCTAAAAACATTATATTATTATTATTATTTGCAACAGACAGAATTAATTATATCAAAATTATTAAATACTGATAATATACTAATATTAACCGGAGAAATAAGAAAAATTACAAAAAACGATTTATCACAACAATAGGGGCTATGAACATTTACGTCAAGCTAACGTATACGCTTCAATTTTGGATAACTTCTACTAATACAAATTAATGTTCTATAAGCTAACGTTGTAACCATAGTGAAACGGACATGTTAAGCAAACGTAAACGTTCAATCATAGAGGGCAATGTTTATTTATATTCCCCCTCTCCCACTTTGTAGTACATTCTTATACGAGTACATAATATGAATAAAGTATAAATGTATAAATTAATTAAGTACCTCTCCTCTTCAATATTTTCATTCACTTTAGGTATTGCCGAGGGTATTGCATTAGGGCCAAGTCGCCTTCGAGATATTGTTTCTCCAGATGTCATGACGATATTGTCTATGGTAAAGTCGGTTTCACTGAAGTGATCTGAGCATACGTGGGTGAAATCAGTTTGCGAAAACTCTATACCCAATGCCACTGACCAGTTCGTCCTTCGCTCCTCGTCAATAGGAAACCTTGAAAAAAATTATAACCTAAATGAGGGGGTGTAGGTACACTCACCGACGAAAGTGGAGATACCCAATGCGCCATTACTGCACCAAGCAGTTAATGGTGCGTTTCAAAACTTCAATGCATTCGTCAGTTCACAACTCATGGCGATTTCAAAAAATTTCTTACTGCCCTTTTTTCACCTTCAAAAACGGGCAAAAATCTAACCTTCCGGTGTATAACTTTTGATCGAAATTGTTAGCAGTGTAAGCAAGCACCATTCGAAATTAGAGCAAAACGTATGTATAGTAAACGCCAAACAAGGTTGGATCTACGTCATCGTTGCCACCAAGCTCGTTGTTATCAAGTTTGCTGGTGGCCAAATTTGGTCACCACCAAATCACATAATAACTTGCTTGGTGGCAATCATGACGTGAATCGAAAGTGGTTTGGCATTTGCTGTATGTACTTACTTCCTGAAAATTTCATAATAATTGAACAAAGAATGGTTGTTTAGCCTACAGGTTTAGCCATAAGATTTTGAACAAAAATTACCCATTTTTCATGATTTCTTCAGAAATCTGCAAAGTTTATCTCAACTTTCGAACGGTGCTAGCCATTTTGACCAAAAATTACTCAAAAGAAAATCTAGAATGTTGCCCTTTTTTTGAAGATTCAAGTAAAAGCTCAAATTTTTGGTTCGAAGTAATTGCTCCTAATACTTACTTCAAGAATTATTCAGTGTTTCATTTTGATTGGCAACAATTCGGTATTTTATTAAAAATAGATCGATTTAAAAAAAAACAGTCTATAGTACTCAAAATCTCTATCTTTTCATAAAAAAAATGACATTCGTCATTTCCATGGCCTACTATGATTAATCAAAGGGCGACAAAAATGGAAAGCGTTTCTGAATTGGGCATTATTGAAAACCCCTATAACGATAATTTTTAAATAAAATATTATACAGGATGTTCAAAAAGTCAAGTAAAATTTAGAAAAAAGAATATTTTTCTTTTCACGGTATAAGCTTTATTAGCAAAACTTATCGAGTGTATAGAATTTGACCTGTATCAACGAACCTGTATAATATTTTATTTCAAAATTATCGTTATAGGGGTTTACGAATATGCCCAATTCAGAAACGCTAACCATTTTTTAATAACTTTTCACGTTTTTGGCGCCCTTTCATTAATCATAGTAGGCCATGGAAATGACGTGTGTCATTTTTTTTATGGAATGATAAAGCTCTTTGAGTACACACTATAAACTGATTTTTTTTTCAAATTTGTCAATTAATAAAATATCGAATTGTCGCCAATCAAAATGAAACACACTGTATGTAGGAAATACCTAATTTTTGAAGTGAATTAGACAAAATTTGAGCTTTTACTTGAAGTAAAAACTGGATTCTTAGTAAGTATAGTCTGTATTAAATTGTGTTGTCAGAATCAAGGCGCCCCTAAAAGTACGGGGCCCGGGCCTTATCACCGCCACTAGCAATAAACAATTAAAAAAAAAAACGCTGGGACACGTAAACTAACAATTCATTTGAAATTTGAAATGCACCATTAGTTTTTTTATGTAGGTATGATCAAAGTTATCAAACTACAACTTTGTTGATTTAAACATTTTTCTACGATTAATAATACGGAAGTTATCCACTGGCTAAAATATAAGAATAAATATATAAAATTGAAAGTAATGATTTCTAGTCAAGTAAATACATCCTTCACACTGCAAAACATAAAATAAGTATTTTTTCGCTTTCCCCAATTTATCCCCTAGGGACGGCTATGGAAAATGTTTTATTTACAAACATGTTATTGTTTACTTACTTATGAAATGACAGATTGCATCCTTTGAAATATGTCTTTTTGCACACTATGCACTTCTTCCCCATTGTTTAACTCACAAAACTCACAAAAAACTCGAAATACTCGGAAAAACCGTGGAAAAACACGAAAATATACCAAAAACTATTGCTCACAATCGAGACAATAATGGCGGATATTCGGATAGGTCCTCGTGCGTTCTCGTCTTTCACGTTAGATCTGGCCGCGTTGCCAAGTTAGCTCCAATTACAATCTTTGAATGAATTGCTTGTATGGATTGGAGTTATCTTACAATAATTCTATCAAATCAATTCTTTTTAATAATAATTAGCCACTTTATAGATGATTTTTGTGGTAAATCAAGAATTTGAAACTGTAATATTACTGTTGTTCAATAATTTACATCCAGTATAATAAAATTTCCAATCATTCGAATCAATTCTCTAGTTACAATCGACAACGGCGGAAAACGTTTGTTTTGGTTCTTGCCCCTCTTGCCTCCCGAAAATGTTGACGACAGGTTTGAAACAATAATGCGGGGTCTATTGGGTTTGAAGTCGTTGCGCGTCATCAACGATTAGTTCAAAAAACTATGAAGAAATCTACATCTCCATCGCAGCTCACCAACGCCATCTAATCATTCTAACAGGGTGTTCCATCAAAAAAAAAAAAAACGCAGCTCATCAACGCCATCTAATCATTCTTATAGCAAACGATTAAAGAATAAAATAGTACGCACCAAACACCTGTCTAGTGGGAATCATTCAACAGGCAACCCTATGACGTCATACACAGCATCATCGATTCGCAATTCCTGCTTTAAACGCCAATTAAAATCGCAGCTCAGCAACGTCATCTAATCATTCTGATAGCAAACGATCAAAGAATTGAAACGCCATCTCAACAACTACAAAGGCCTAAAACCTGAATTCCCAATACCCCCGTCCCCCATCTTCAATCCAAAATTTTGTCTTTGAAAATTATTATTCATTTGTGGTCTTTGAAAATTCTGTGTAAGATTCAATTTCTCAAAGGTTTGAATCATAGACGTCTTTCGTTCATACCATTCAATGTCAATGTCACTCTTGATCTGCGCCAAACGTTTATAGAACTTGTTAATTCGTTCTGCAAGTTCACTCATTCTCGTTCTCAATAAATATGAAGACCAAAAGTAGAGTAGCCTAAAACCTGAATTCCTAATACCCCCGTCCCCCATCAAGCCCCCAATCCACGAGAAGGGGGGCCCGAATTCCCCCTAACAAAACACCGATGAGTGGGAATCATTTAACAGGCAACCCTATGACGTCATACACAGCATCATCGATTCGCAATTCCTGTCCGCCCATCCCAAACTTGCTCCACGAGCACACCGAAACGGTATCTAAAATCTATATGAATTCCTATGACTCAGGTGGCGTAGGAGGTTTAGACTATCACATACAAATCCAAAGGACGTGAGTTCAATTCTCGCTATGGCGGATTTTTTTCAGGCTTTGGATCATCGGGGTAGCAACTGAACCACAAATCTACATTCTATTTTAGGCACCTTGGTAGCGTATTGGTTTAGACTGTCACGTATAAATCCAAAGGATATGGGTTCCAATCTCGCTATCGGAAAATCTTTTTTCAGACTTTGGTAATAAAATCTAACCTCCACACCCCCCATCTCGATCCCAGGAACCAAGCTATAAAAAATCCCCTGTCAACTGCCATCTGTCAAAGCTGTCAAGATCGAAGCGTCATGTCAACTGTCAAATGTCAAGATCGAGATCGAGCGACGTTGCCAGATGACCAGTCTTCGAGCGACGTTGCCAGATTCATAAAAAATTCCCTAAAATCTAGGGAAAAGTCAAAAATATGCCTCGCCCACTTGAGCGCTGATTGGCCGGTGAGCCAGAAGCCTCCCTGTTTATCTACTGACGAAGCGATCTCGTTTAAAAAAATAAAAACCATTTTGAAGAATGGCAAAATCTTATAGGTATGGTCCACCTATATATTTTTTTTATTTTCGAGTTTTTGAGAAAATGTTATTTGAGAAATTCGCTTCTTTCATCAAGTCCTGTGTCATGCTAGAGGAAAACTCCAATTTCGAATACACCCTGTATGTATTTGATTATATCCTTGATCATTGATGTTGATAATGGTATATTATACCACAAGTCAATAATGAAAGCAATTGTTCCAGAGAACAGTTACGAACTGAGACACAAAGTGTTACATTCCGAGGATTGCAAGTAGTATACTTTACTTCGTTCACGACTTATTTATACATTTGAGATGTTCAATGACATTATCATCCGTCTCAATACACAACAAATAATAATAATAACCCTATAACCCACGTAGTCGCCACTGAACCACTTTCAATAGATTTGGGAAAATTTATATATTTTTTTTTCTATATTTTTGTATTTTATTGAGCAACTCCATAATTGTAGTTTCTAGATCCAATATACAACAATACAATCTGAAAAAATCTTTTGCAATTTCCAAATTGTGAATATGGAGAGCATATAATGTCATGTCATCTTTATTTCCACTTCCACTAGTTTGCGTTTTCAATATTGTACTGTTTTATCAAAAACTGTAATTCAGTCACATCTGAAAACATTCTGACCAATTTGAACAACAGGAATATATTTTACAATTCGTGATACGATTATGAGTAAATATTTGTTAATGATATGAAAACTATGATCTCTCATATACATATTTTCAAATATTCATAACATATTTTCAACAACGTTATACCCTCATCAAAATTCTATTCAAGCCAACTCTTGACAGATTAAACCACTTCAGTTTTGCTCTTACTATTTTCATTGGAATCAAATTAATCTGAACTTTTATAATTTTAGACCGAGAGCTGACAACCGCAGGAGTTTAGGCCGCCCAGAATGCCGGATATGAGAACTAGTTTGAACGTCAATTTGAAACTTGAGACGTGATGTAGTGAACTAAGTGGCATGCTATCACTTGCAGCAGAAGCATTACTTTCAAACAAGAACGCTCGGAATTAACTTTTATTTCCTCCACTGAAATATCGGTCCTGTATGTTACGTATTCAACCCGTCTGCGCACAAATTTGAAAACTATGTAAGATTTTCGACACACTCGACACAATCACTTGCTAAGACTACAATGAGAAATGACTAGCATGTATAAAATCTCATCACAAAAAACTTCCTCAAATCATTTTAGATCATATTATGCTACTATTTTTATTATTTTTGTACAGGAACAATGACCAGACTACAGTGCAACCGTGAAGGTTCGAACAAATTCGATTTGAATTCAGGGGTTTGTTTTGGTAGAAAACGCGCGAACACATCAATTTTCATTTTTCACTGCTGTTTTTTCTATGATAATTTCATGTGTACATGGTGGTCCAAAAATAAGTCACGACCATCGATTTCATTTTTTCAAATGAAAACCCCACCATTTCTTTGGCCCTACCCCAATAGTCATCTAGAAATTTACGATTATTCGGAAACTTACTTAGAATTTGATGTAGAATTCATAAATGAAAATAAAAAAAGGGTTTCCTTTTGAAAAAATGAGTCGATAATCGTAAACTTATTTTGGTCCACCCTGTATACATAAAATTATCATCATTCTCATATTACATGGAGTGAAGAAAAAGTCTTCTTCGTCAGTCTGACCCAAGTCATGCTGAATAGGTAGGACCAAGGAAATAGTTTAAAAATGTTCTTCCTTGCTTTTTTCGGGAGGATTATCCGCTAACCCGTTTTAAGACAATATAACGACTCGATGGTGGAGATCTTTCGCTCAAATGATGCTAAATTTGCATTGATCTGCCGATGGATGACGTTCGCTCTACAACATCTCGCGCTTCATTCACTTGTCTGGTATACACGAGCCAATTGAAACTGTTTCTTTAGTCTGACCCAGGTCTGTGCTGATGAAGCCTAGTAGGCAGAGACGTTTATGAACTGGTAGGACTCATGATAGAAAGAAACAAGGTATGCCAGATACTCGGAGAAAAATTGGCTACAATTGCGCAATGGCGTCATACGCTGCAATTTTTGTTTTTAGTAACCATGGTTACATAGGAACGTGGCTTTTCACGATTGGTATAGCATAACCGATGAGTTGGTTTATTAACTGTGGTTATTATCTCATTTATTAATAGTTACTTATATATACATAATCATAGTTATTCACGTTACTAATACGGTAAATGACTTTTCAAATCACGAGTCAAAATGTTTGTGTAGGTGGCAACGAAGGACCCGAATCCGGAATTTCAAGAGTAATTTGAAGAAATTTAACGGCTGTGTATCGAATATTGTTTTGTTCCATACTGTGATAATTGTGTTTAATGGGTTCAAGAGAAAAAGTGCTTTCATATTGAAAAAGTAAACATTGAGAAGCGCTGATAGCAGTCCGTCTCATATTCTTAACATGAGATGGCGCCAGGTAAACAATGCTACCAATGCAATTTCACAGTTTTTGATAATCCAAATTGTCATTATTAGTGGAGGGAGCAGTAAAGTCAACTTTTATTACAGTCTCTGATGATGTAAAGTGTCATTTACCGGACTGGTAACCAGACTTTCGAATGGTGCTAGACATTTTTATCAAAAATCTTACAGATATAATAATTTTATTTTGAACGCTTTTTTTTTGACGTGACAAAAGGACACTGAACAGTTTATTGCGAAAATTGTCAGGACGGGTAAACTGACAAATGGATTGAAGTTTTTAGGTGAAAGCATGCACCATGGCTTCTTTGGTAGCTGATATAGGATTAACTTTTTATGAAGTTTCAGACGATCTATCCACTTTTGATTGACACTGTAGCTCGATAAAAGTTTCTTATTCCATTTTTAATATCTTCTGCCGTCGTTGGTTGTTCGGTGTATGTTAGTGAGCAGCCGGCAACCATGCAGACTAAAACCCCATCTGACGCAGGAAGACTGTGAAAGTGGTAGTCATGGTGACGATTGACATTCAACAATTAATTAATTTTGAAAAGTGTGTAACTGCGAGTTAATACAGTACCATTTTTAAATAATACGAATGCGTTTTTATACGACAAAATCAGTCCATAAAGTCCACTGATACATCAACATAATTTTGGACCTTCGTGACGGATCAAATACATTGCGAGAGGCGAGAGAAAACGAGAATCCTGGAAAACCTGCAAGCAAAACGTCAAAACCAGTGAAGGGAAAAGCGAAGCAATTTTGGATTTTGACAGAGATTGTCAGGAGTCTGAGCAACGACTGGGTGAGCCAATATCACCAATTTTCATCCAAAACGATATCTATTTTGTGCAAGTATTTTTATTAACAGTATTAATAGTTTGTTCTGCTCTGAGGCTATATTTGCTCGATTTTATTATTTATACGGTTGGCCATTCTATGCGTTAAGCGATTTACACGTTTCAATTATTATTGAAACATATTAGTTTTGTGAATACTATTTTAGCAACGATGTCGAACACTGATGACTTACTGAAATCTTTGAAACGTAAGCGAGGATCTTATAAAGCTAAATTAACTCATTTTAAGAATTTCATAGCAGACATTAATCTAAACTATGCGACTCTCGATCCCGATACATCAGCTTCAGAAAACGATATTCTCAATTAAGATTCCCGAATCGAAAAGACACTTAAATTATTACCAGATTTTGATGAAGTTCAGACGCAATTAGAAGATCTGGTTGACGAAAGCGAGTTGAACTCTTCATATAATGATCGAGAAGATTTCACAAAATCTTTTTATTCTGAGTTAGCGCGAGCCAAGTCATTGCGCTCAAAGTTATCTAAGAACGATAAGGTTGAGTCGTCCAGTTCTAACTCGATAGGTTTGGTTAATCCATTACTTCACTCTAGTGCGTTTAGACTTCCTGCAATCGAAGTACCAAAGTTTGATGGTGCTCCCGAGAATTGGTTGGAGTCTCGTGAGACTTTTAGTTCGTTAGTGCATTCAAATGAGACGCTTACTAACGTTCAAAAATTCCACTACCTTAAATCATCCCTGTTAGGCGGTGCATCTCAGGTAATTGCATCAATTGAGTTTAGCGAGCTAAATTATCAAGTTGCGTGGGACCTACTATGCGAACGATACAATAATGGGAGGCTTCTAGTTCATAACCACATCAAAGCATTATTCAATGTAGAAGTAAAAGGATATGACACGAAAACGCTAAGAAATGTCATCGATTCAGTGTCGAAGCATTTAAAAGCCTTGAAACAGCTAAATCAGCCCATTGAATATTGGGACACTTTAGTAATTTATATAGTTACATCTAGATTGGATAATGCAACTATTCGAGAGTGGGAAGGATATCGATCCGATAAAGACAATCCAAATCTGGAAGATTTAAAGAAGTTTTTGAAATCAAAAGCCGATCTTTTGGAAACTATAGAGTCAAAGCGCAATACGGGTACAAGTTCCATAGGTAATTCTAACAGACAAACGCGTTTAAAGACATTTGTTAACACGGAAAATAACGAAAATGTCAGTACGGCAAATCATTCGTTTTCGACAAACTGCTCATTTTGTAGGAAAAACCATTACATACGCAACTGTGCGGAGTTCCTAAAATTGTCCCCGAAGGACAGAAATAGTCATTCGAAAAGATTGAAACTGTGTATAAATTGTTTGCGACCTGGTCATTTGAATACCGTTTGTGGGTTAAGTAACTGCAGAAAATGTAATGGTCGACACAATACTTTACTACATTTTCATGATAACGAAAGCGAGAGAGTAGATAACTCCGAAAATAATTCAGTTGAGAACTCAAATGTTTCGCTCACGAGTCTCGATAGCGCACATGGAAACGTTTTACTTGCAACTGCTGTGGTGCAGGTTGTTGACAAATTTAACAAATGTCACACTGTGAGAGCCTTACTAGATTCAGCGTCTCAATCAAGTTTCATATCGTCAAGTTTATGCGATAGACTTAATTTGAATACTGAAAATATTAACATGGCCGTTTTGGGACTGAATGACAATTGCTCCCAGATAACAAAAAAATGTGAAATTTCCATAGAATCAACACACGGTGCACATTCTTACAAAATATCCTGTCTCGTGATCAACGAAATAACTGGAATTCAACCGAGCTTAGTAGTTGATGTTCGTAAACTAAACATTCCCAAGAACATAATACTTGCTGATCCAGATTTTCATAAACCAGGACCAATAGATTTACTCATTGGAGCCAATTTGTTTTGGAAGTTAATGCTGGTTGGACAAATACATCTTGCGCCAGATCAGCCCATATTACAAAAAACTGCATTCGGTTGGATTATATCCGGAAGTATTCCAGTTGATTCAAAAAACATAACGCGCTGCAATCTTTCGTTCAATTCTGATAATACACAGACTCAGCTCACAAGGTTTTGGGAGTTGGAAGAGTGCATGGTGAAATCTCCATTATCTCAGGAGGAAGTTTTATGTGAACAACATTTCATCGACACTACGAGACGTGAAGCAGAAACAGGTCGATTCATAGTTTCTATTCCATTGAAGGGCAATTTAGAACAGCTAGGCGACTCCAAGGAACAAGCGAGAAAACGATTTTTTGCGTTAGAACGAAAGCTCAAAAATAATACTGCCTTACGTGAAAAATACATCAATTTTATGGAGGAATACAAATCATTGGGGCATATGATTAAAGTTAATAATTTCAATAGTAATGCGGTGCAGTATTACCTTCCACATCACGAAGTACTTAGGAAGGAATCTGTTTCTACCAAATTACGTGTTGTTTTTGATGCGTCCGCTTCTACAACTTCAGGAATATCCTTCAATAGCCTTCAAATGGTAGGACCGACAATACAAAGTAACCTTTTATCCATTTTATTAAGATTTCGATTGCACTCCTACGTCATAACGGCCGATATTGAGAAAATGTATCGGCAAGTGTTAATTACACCAGAGCAGTATCCATTGCAACGAATATTCTGGCGCAGCGATCCCAACAAAGAGCTCGATACTTACGAATTAACCACGGTTACATACGGTACCGCGTCAGCTCCTTTCCTAGCTATCCGTTGTATCGCTGAACTTGCTCATCTTTCTAAAGAAACATGCCCAAATATATCGAAAATAATGGAAAATGATATTTATGTTGACGACCTTATAACTGGTGCGAATTCAGTCGAAGAAGCTGCCCACATTGGTCAGTCGATAGCTAATATATTATCTACGGGATGTTTCAAACTGCGAAAATGGCAGTCTAATAATTCTGAAATACTAAAGATAATAGAGGGTAGCGAGGAATCCTCAAATCTTGTCCATTTTGGAGTCGATCAAACTCCAAAAACTTTAGGAATTTGTTGGTCTTGTAAATCTGATAATTTTGCATTCAAGATTATACCTGTGTTGACAGCAAGTCGTTTCACTAAACGAATAATTCTCTCTTCTATTGGTCAAATTTTCGTTCCTTTTGGGCTATTAGCTCCATGTATTGTAACGGCGAAAATTATCCTGCAGAAACTGTGGCTTGAACGAATCAATTGGGATGAAGCTGTCCCTCAACAGCTACATAGTGCATGGCTGAACTTCATATCTGAACTTCCTACTTTGAATTCGTTGAGAATACCCCGCCAGGTTATATCTCCGAACGCCCGATCAATTCAGTTACATGGATTCTCAGATGCATCCGAGAATGCATACGGTGCATGTATTTACTTGCGCAGTGTCGACAAGAATCAACAGGTTAATGTAAAACTGTTAACCGCAAAATCTAAAGTGGCACCGTTGAAAACTATCACAATTCCTAAACTCGAATTATGCGCGGCAGTCGTTCTAACTAGACTACTCATGACAGTTAAAGAGTCACTAGATATTTTATTTGATAGCGTAATATTGTGGACAGACTCTACAATAGTTCTGGGATGGTTGAAGACAGAACCGCATAGGTTAAAGATCTTCACAGCAAATAGAGTAGCAGAAATACAAACATCGACCAGTTTTTGTGATTGGCGACATGTTCCTACCAAAGATAATCCAGCCGACCTCTTGTCACGAGGTGTTACTCCTCATAATCTACATACTTCGGAATTATGGTGGAATGGTCCATGTTGGCTAAATAAAATTGAAGCTGATTGGCCCAAAAGGGTCGCTGATGCAGCCAACCTGCCCGATCTCAAAACTGATCCAAAAATCCTAATAATAAGTTCTTCTCAACCGGTTCTGGACATAAATCGATTTTCGTCTCTGAATAGACTAATCAGGATAGTTGCTTTCGTATTTAAATTCATTTCTATCATGAGAAAACATAAGCCAACTATCATACCTCTTCAAGTTCAGGAAATACAATTCGCGTATAATTACCTTCTCAAGATATCTCAAGAAGAATCATTTCCTATGGAAATAAGGGACTTGAAAAATAACAGGGAAATAGGTGTTAAAAGTAAGATTCTCAATCTGAATCCCTTTATTGATAAAGATGGATTGCTTAGGGTTGGCGGACGATTAAAACACTCTGAGTATTTGTATGAAAGGAAGCACCCGGTTATTGTATCGTCGAAACATCGTTTGAGTAAACTGATTTTCAAATCAGAACACGTAAGACTTTTACATGCTGGTCCGCAGCTTCTACTTAATTCCATCCGAGAGTCTATTTGGCCAGTATCTGGAAGAAACCTTGCAAAGGCGACAGTACGCGACTGTAGAATCTGTTTTAAATTTAATGCCAGGACAATAAATCCGATGATGGTTGATTTGCCACCAAATAGATTTGTTACAGGTTACCCTTTCAAGATTTGCGGTGTTGACTATGGGGGACCTTTTATAATCAAAGATGGAAAGGGTAGAGGCTGCAAGACGTCACAATGTTTCATGGCTTTATTTGTTTGTTTTGCGATCAAAGCAATTCATATCGAGCTCGTTTCGGATCTATCAACCGAGTCGTTCTTATTAGCGCTAAAACGATTTATATGTAGACGTGGAAGGCCTCAGAAAATTTATTCCGATAACGGTACTAATTTTCTAGGTGCTAGGAACGAGTTGGAAAGATTGGGAAATTTCTTGGTTGAGAACGAAAATAAAATAACTGAAGCTTGTGCAAACGATAACATAGAATGGTCTTTTATTCCAGCCCATTCCCCTCACTTTGGTGGGATTTGGGAGGCCGGTATAAAGTCGAGCAAGCATCATCTCAAAAGAGTAATAGGTAATAACATTCTGACTTTTGAAGAATTATCAACTCTGCTTGCAAAAATAGAAGCAGTTTTGAATTCGCGACCTCTGTCGCCGCTCTCATCCGATCCCAATGACAATAATCCGCTAACTCCTGCCCACTTTCTCATTGGGAAACTCACGACATCGATTCCATCGCCTGACATCACTGAAATACCGATTGGTCGACTGTTTTCAACTTTTGGAACAAATGAGACAGAATTTCTGGAGAAGATGGTCGAAAGAATATGTCTCCGAACTACAACAGAGGGTCAAGTGGAAGAAAACCCAGGGCAAACTGGAGCATGGTTCGATATGCTGATTAAAGAAGATTCCGTCATTCCATCAAAGTGGAAACTTGGGCGTATTCTGCAATTGCACCCTGGAAAAGATGGAATAAGCCGAGTAGCCTCCATTCAGACTGGAAATGGCGTAATCCGTCGTGCATTTCCGAAGATCTGCCCTTCACCAGTGGAGTCCTAGGGAGTATTGGAAGTCAACACTTCCAAGGCCGGGGGCATGTTAGTGAGCAGCCGGCAACCATGCAGACTAAAACCCCATCTGACGCAGGAAGACTGTGAAAGTGGTAGTCATTGTGACGATTGACATTCAACAATTAATTAATTTTGAAAAGTGTGTAACTGCGAGTCAATACAGTACCATTTTTAAATAATACGAATGCGTTTCTATACGAAAAAAATCAGTCCATACAGTCCACTGATACATCAACAGTGTATATTTTTCCTTTACATACCACCACTAAAAAAAATCAAGTGGTATTACATCTGGAGGTAGATATATCTTTATAATTATTAAACAGCTTTTGTTTTCTTTTTTTCATGATATGTCTCCTGTTTATGATTCAAAGTTTAGATCCATAATGAATAATAATATTTATGACTTGAATCGATTATGGTTTGTTTTCCACGGCCAGTTTGATAAGTTAAGTAATGAGAATTGACAGAAACATCAAATTAATCGGAAAATGTGGAATTTTCAGAGATAGAATATACTAACAACCTTATATCGTCAAAAAGCTTATAAAATTATACATTTGGTAGAATAAAAAAAGTAGTTCCATTTGAAAAATCAAGTTATCCTTGACTGAAATTTTCTAAATTAACAAAATTCCTCATAGCTCAAGAAGAATTCAAGACGTATAGTCTACATCAGGACATTTAATGGTTTGTGATATGAAAAAATCAAAATTAGGATGAATGCGATGTCCATTTTTATTCAACATCAACTTTTTCAAATGTAGCGATTTGCGGATGAACGGTTTGTCTAAGAGACCATGTGTGGCACATAAATTCGATCTGAAATTGACTGAGGAATACATATTATGTAATAATATACAGGTTCTACTTTAAAGAATGTAACTTTGATATAAATCACCATGTATACGCGGTGCGAATGAAATAAACTATTTGAGGTTTGTAGCCAAGGTCTGTATAACATGCCTCAGCGAAGAATTTTTGAAATGTGTGTTTATGAACCGACAATAGCTTGCCCATACACTATTGGCTCACCCTGTGTATTTGAAATCAGAAAAAATTCATTTTAGCGCATAAAATTCAGGGTGTTATTCCATTTAGAAAGACTGAAGTTGTCTAGATTCTTCCATTTATAAATGCAACATTTTTTTTTATAACTGCAGAAGATGAGATAGAAAAAAAACCTACAACTTTTATAAAAACCTTTTTTTCATCTTGAAAACTGAACGCTCTATGAGCCACGTAGATATAATCAAAGACCCTGGGGTGGCCAAATAAGCGAGGTAGGCGGCCGTATCTCAGAAAACACTCATCGTGAAGACTTGTGGTAAAAAAAAATAACACAAGTGGAAAAAAGAACACACTGGAAATATTTCTCAACTTCATACCTTCACTACTAGTGGGCGATAAACAGCTATGGTCGAAAAGAAAAATCGATTTTACCTACTCAAAAATGTTGAATTATATGTGCCTAAAGAATCACTGTAATCCTCGTGAAATTCTGCTTTTTTTTATTCAGCACTTTTGACTGTAGGGCATCAAATTATGACGGGGAAGAAGGGTGAAGTCTGACTTATTAAAAGGCCTATAACTTCAGTTAGACTCATCATATTCCGGCGAATAAATTCTTGTTCGAGAGAGATGGCCTTGTTTATTAAGAGAAAGATAATAATTAATAATATAGTCATGAGTGATAGTTTTACGCTGCTTCCTCTAGGGGGCGCCAATGCAAATGTTGATAGTTTTTTTGTTGTTTTCAGAATTTCAAATAGATTGATACAATAATTTCAACAGAAACAGAAAGTAGATGAAAATTGCAAGAAGAAACCTTTTTACCGCATCTTGATAACTAGACGTGTTCAGGATTAATTGCCAGAAGAACAATCAATTTTTAATCAAAAGCATTTAAACGAACATAAAAAAAAAACAATTCAATGCCTCAGTTTTTTAATCTGTTTCCCATCATGTTCCATACCTTGTTCCATTCTCTGATGGGTAGAGAACACTGCCTTTAGCCGTTGGTATTTCAAGAATTGCATCTCGAATTCCGTGTTCCATGTCTATCCTTGTTGTTGGTTGGGTTTGATAGACGATGTTTTTTATGCGTACCATGAATAGAAGTGAAGAAACGTCAAGTCGAGTGACCGGGCTGGTCATGAAAATAGACTGCCTTTTCCTGTCCAGCGCCCTTGATTGATGTGATTTTGCACATAAGTAGAAAAATGAGCTGGGCAACCGTCCAATTGTGGAAACATGTTTCGCCTAGTTCACAATGGCATATCTTTTAACAAGATCGGCAATCAAGAACTCTGAAAAGGTAGCGCCGGTCAACGCAAAGGTCTATGGAAAAATCATGGCCCAATAATTCTATTTTCTATGATGCCACACCGCACGTTCAGACTCCAGCGACCTTGGTGCAGCACTTCCCGCGTCCATGGTGTATTTTTGACTGACCAATAATGCATATTATGTCTGTTAACTCTCCCATCACTATGGAATGTAGACTCGTCGGTCCACAGAAATATTGTCAAGAAATGTCTGTTTTTCCTAATCTCGCCAAACATCCAATGACAATGATTCACTCTAATATCTCAATCTTATACATTCAGGGGCTGATGTAAGAAGATATGGTAGGAAAACAGAAGGCAAAACGTGGATATTCAAAAAAAAAGAAATGTGTATTGAAACCGGAATGCTGTAATAATTTCATGTACTTAATTTACCTGTTGTCTTTCAAATATTACAAACAGTAGTTCGTGCTATACCCAAGTCTGAAGATAATGAGTGGTATGAATAAAAACGAAGTAAATGCTGATACTGAAAGTATTAGTATTGTCTACGTAGTAGATTCTCCAAAACTAAGAAGGAACTTCATTTGAAAGTACATACTTTCTAATTTTCCCGACGCTACTACACCGAGTAGCACCATTTGAGTATTAACTTCAACTTGAAGAACCGACTTCTTACAGTAGAAACTTCGATTTGAAGAAGAAATTGTAGTATTTGCTTTACTTTGGTGAAGTTGGTTTAAGAGCGGCTTCACTGAGCATGCTACGATTATAGTTTTGTTTGAAATGGATGGAATACGCAAACGAAAAATATACAATGTAAGACAACATATCAATGATGATGATTTGTATCATCCAATGTTCCGATAAGTAGCTGAAGTTAAGGTATAACTTGGCAGTCATGTTTTGGTTCCTTTTTTTTGCTTTAATAGGGAAAACGTATCTTATCTACCCTATACATTTCGTACAGAAGTAAACGAAACTAGGGTCTATGTGCTTGAACACATTCAACAAATGGAAGTGTTTTTATGGACCTTAGGTATGTTTGAATAGAAAAACCAAAGCAATGTATATCAAAAATGAAGTGAGAGTCTTAAAATGAAGTTGAGAAAATACTCACACTCACATGCAATTTGCCGCAAGAAAAAATATTGGATGAAATTTCCTGATACGGGCGGTAGTTTGAACAGGGCAAAAGATGATTGGGCAGTACATCATAACAGTACCTAATGTTATTGGTGCGATTAACTGCACTCACGTAAAAAAATTAAAACTCTCTGCACATGGTGACGAATAGAAACGTTGCCTAAATGAATGACTCACTTGTGACATGGCCTGGATCTGTCCATTAGGTACTCTAAAATATGGTACAATTCTTCCCCTTATCCTGCTATGTATGACAATCAAGAAAGAGTGGGTTTGTCTTTTGACTTATGAGCGATTTCGGATATGCTGTTCAAGCCATGGATGCTCACACGTTTCCAAAATACGGCAAGAAATAGAACAAATAAATAATACTCGGATACAGTTCACCACTTTAATTCTTCAACAATTTCACTGATATGCAAAACAATACAACTAAACGGTCAGGCTTTATCTCAGGGAAAAGCAAAACTTGATGTTTACAGACAATCAGTTTGAATTAAAGTCATTTTTGTATTCCTTATCTCAAATATTTTAAACATCAGCAAAAATTTCACGAGTCTGCCGTTAAAAAAAAAACTAATATGACGCAGTGAGAAGATGCTACAGCCTGTTGAAGAATATACTATGGACTTGAAGTAGATACTTCACACAGTATAGTATATGCTTCGACGTTAAGTTTATACTACCGGAACTGAACAAATGCTCCATGATTAAGCAGATACTAAGAAGAAGATGCTTAAATTTGGAGTATTAGCATTTACTTCATTTTTATTCATACCACTCAATGTCTTAGTCCCTACAGGGTGTCCGGAAAAATGTGGGAGATCTCTCGGATTCAGATAGAACATTAAAAAATAAGATGACAAGTTCCTATAAATTTTTTTCCTAGCGGCCCTCCCTACGGAGATACGGCCCCCTAAAGGACCCCACTGAAAATCGGTTTTTCTTGAATAACTTTTAAACGACTCAATATAATTCAATGAAAATTTAATATGATAAACAGTAGTAAGGACCTCTCAAAATACTTACCTTAAAACATAATTAGCTTGTTTAGTTTACCAGGGACGGACTAGATTGTACATTTTAACGCTCAAATTTTTAACACCCTGTATGATAAGGAGTTAAAAAAAATAAATTTGGATACCTTGAACATTAAGCTAAAGAAAAGGTACTCCTGTTCATTGTCGATAAAATGAACCATTTTCGAGAAAAAACAATTTTTATTAAACAAAACCTCGAAAAAAGCCACGACGAAGTGGTAATCTTGACGAAATTGTGAACCTAACGCTAGGAAAAAAATTTATGGGAACTTGTCATCTTATTTTTTAATATTCTATCAGAATCCGAGAGATCTTCCACATTTTCCTGGACACACAGTTTTTCAATTTCATCAAGATCACCACTTCGTCATGGCTTTTTTCTAGGTTTTGTTTAATAAAAATTGTTTTTTCTCGAAAATGGTTCATTTTATCGACAATGAACAAGAGTACCTTTTCTTTAGCTTAATGTCTAAGGTATCCAAATTTTTTTTTTTTAACTCCTTATCATACAGGGTGTTAAAAATTTGAGTGTTAAAATGTACAATCTAGTCCGTCCCTGGTAAACTAAACAAGCTAATTATGTTTTAAGGGAAGTATTTTGAGAGGTCCTTACCACTGTTTATCATATTAAATTTTCATTGAATTATATGAGTCGTTTAAAAGTAATTCAAGAAAAACCGATTTCCAGTGGGGTCCTTTAGGGGGCCGTATCTCCGTAGGGAGGGCCGCTAGGAAAAAAATTTATGGGAACTTGTCATCTTATTTTTTAATGTTCTATCTGAATCCGAGAGATCTCCCACATTTTCCCGGACACCTTGTATAATACTCCCCATATGTTTATAATACTCCAAGCCAGGACATTGATAATATTCTCTTCAGTTCTTGCTCTACGACGTCTACGGAATTTCGGTCGACGAAAACTGCCAGTGTCGCGTAATCGCTGTGCCAGGCGTGGATATACTCTCCTCTCCTGCCGTCATGACTGGATACCGTGCTGCATACTGTCTTTCAGCATTCGCCGCGTTTTGAAAACACTCGTAAAAGACCGCTATCATGTCAGCGGCTTCTTCATTTGTGAAAGGCATTTCAAACAAGACACAAAAATATAAAAACAAAATTGATTTAACTGTTTCAAACAAACATTTGACGCTTTTGTCCAAGTTTGTTTTTGGTTACCATATGGACTATCCAAGTATAAGAACATACGGGTTCATCAGAAACTGTCAATAACTTTTGAACGCGTGACGTTATCGGGATGAGCTGTTTAGATTTTTTCTTGTGAATTTGATCTTTTTTCTGTTTCTGTTGAAATAATTATATCATTCTGTTTGAAATTTTGGAATAAAATAAAAAAAACTATGAACTTTTGCATTGGCGCCCCCTAGAGGAAGCAGCGTGAACCTATCTCTCATGACTATATTTTTCTCTTAATTATCAAGGCCTCCTCTCTCGAACAAGATCTCATTTGCTGAAATATTTTGAGTTTAACTAAAGTTATAGGCCTTTCCATAAGTCAGATTTCACCCTTTTCCCCGTCTTCATTTGATGCCCTACAATCAAAAGTGGTGGAACAAAAAGATGCAGAATCTCACGAGGATTACAGTATTGGTATTCTTTCGGCAACTTATAATAGAACATCTTTGAGTAAAATCGATTTTTTTTTCCGACCATAGCAATCACGCATCCTAGCGGTGGAGGTATGAGCTTGAAATACTATTGTCAGTGTTTTCTTTCGGCCACATCAGTTGTATAATTTTTTACCGCTCTACATTGAGTGGTTCCTGAGATACGTTTACTTCGCTTATTAGGTCACAGGGTGTCTATTTAAGAAAGGCAAGGTGCCAGAACTCAGAAACTAGGCATCCCAGAGACTTGCGAAAAAAAAAAATACTGGGTAATATGGAATAGGGAAAATGCTGAAAATAAATGAGAAGTTCCCAAGATAGCCACAAGATGGCGCAACGGTGCTATCAAAACACAAAATTGCTCATTTCTCGTAATTTTTCAATAGAAACAAATATAAATGAGAACCGCTGGGGATTCCTTGAGAAATTTCCTTCAAATTAGTTTTTTTGTTTTTTTTTCGGCATGTCAAATGAGACAGATATCAGCTGAATGCTCATAACTTTGGAACAGCTCAACCGATTGACGAGATCTGGGTCTCATTTTGAAAAGGAGGTCTTCCTCTTCCACAATTTTGAAATTTCAAATGATTCTGAAGAGACGTTTTTTTTGTTTAATAAAATGTTCGTCGTCCGCATATTTGTGGACGACGAACATTTCCCAAATTTACTCGAAAATTTTCAAATACAAAGGCATAGTGAAAATAGTTCGTCTGAAATGTCGACTAAATTTCACACATCTTTCATGCATTATACTTTTCTCTAGCTCTCGAAATAAATAAGCTAAACGCTTTTTTGTGATTATTTAATGCAAAAAAGTCCTACTATTTATGATTACCTTATTGAAATTACAGTGACTGGGTGGTTACTAGGTAACGCAAAAGTTTGTTAATATCTTCTTTACTGGGGCATCTTGAATAGTATCACTATTTCACATTAAATCACAAAAAAGCGTAAAGCTTTTTTATTTCACAATCTAGAAACGAGTGTAATACATGATAGTTGTGCAAAATTTTGTCGAGAATTCGACGAACAAATTTTAGTATACCTTTGGATTTGAAAATTTCGAGTAAATTCATGAAATGTCCGTCGGCCGTATATTCTACTGAATACAATCATCTGTTTTGATCAGAATCATCTAAAATCTCTAAATTGTGGACGAGGGGAACCTCCTCTTCAAAATAAGACCAAGATCGCGTCAATCGATATGGTTGTTTCAAAGTAATGAGCATTCTTGCGTTGTAAGGTTTGACAGCTGATACCTTTTTGTAATTTAATGTGAAATAGAGATACTATTCAAGATGCCCTGGTGGAGAAGATATTAACACATTTTTGCGTTACCTAATAATCACCCAGTCACTGTTTTATTTCAAACAAATTATTTCAAGAGGTAATCTAAATAGTATGACTTTTTTGCATTAAATAATTACAAAAAAGCGTTTAGCTTATTTATTTCGAGAGCTAGAAAAAAGTGTTATGCACGAGGTTATGCATGAGACATGTGCCAAATTCAGTCGACATTTCAGAAGAACTAGTCTCACTATGTCTTTGTATTCAAACATTTGGAGTAAATTTGAAAAATGTTCGTCGTTCGCATATTATATTGAATAAAATCGTCTTTTCTTATCAGAATCATTCGAAATCTCTAAATTATGGAAGAGGAGAACCTCCTCTTCAAAATGAGACAAATATCGCGTCAATCGGTTGGATTCTTTCAAAGTTATGAGCATTCTTGCGTTGTAAGGTTTGACAGCTGATACCTGTCTTTTTTAACATGCTAGAAAAAAATCAAAAAAACAAATTTGAAGGATATTTCTCAAGAAATTCAAAGCAGTTCCCATTCACAGCAATAAATGCCAAACAACTTCCGATTCACGTCATAATTTCCACCAAGCGAGTTATTATTTGATTTGCAGGTGACCAAATTTGGCCACCAGCAAACTTCATAACAACGTGCTTGGTGGCAATTATGGCGTAGATCGAAAGCTGTTTTGCATTTGCTATATATTTGTTTCTATTTAATAATCACGAAAAAAACAGCAGTTTTGATAGCACCGTTACGCCATCTTGTGGCTATCTTGGGAACTTCTGATATATTTTCAGCATTTTCTCTATTTTATATTACCCAGTAACTTTTTTTCCGCAAGTCTCTGGAATGCCCAGGTTCTGAGATCTGGCACCTTGCCATTCTTAAATAGACACACTGTATATAGAATACAAAAAACAAAAATCAATATTTCTGGGACGAGTTTTGGACATCAAATATTTCTGCTCCAATCGTGATATTCTTCATGTGTTTGCTGAGTCACGTACAAGGTCACGTAGTATGTTTACGAAATATTTGCAGTATCTGGAGGTGAGGATGGTAAATACCACAGGGCAAAGGCCACACAGTGGGCTCATTATGCAACTCCAAGAGGAAAGGTTGCTTTCTCGAGCCATCGTATAAACCGCAGTTCTAAATAAGGCACTGATTGAAAACGTTGCCCATATTGAACTTGCAGGACACATTGATTGAGGCTAATCATTAACTTTTTGACTTTCAGTAATTAATAATTCTACAGCCTTCTTAGTCTCATTAGCCAAGGGATAGACCATAAATTTGTTCATAGTACTTCGTCAGATAAAATACATTTATTGAATTAGCTGTTATTGTATCAGCCTAATAAATACGCCTGATGAATTAGTCAATTTAATCAAAGGCGTTTCTTCTTATGACTAGCTCATACATATTGGACAGTGAGAGGCACTAAAATTAATCACGGAATTGGTATAAGGCTTCCACTAAATGGCAACTGGGGGATAGAAATGCATTACAAAGATTATATTATTTTTCCTTATCGCGTGGAATGTCATGAGGAGATTTGATCAAAATTATTCCACAGCTGATGTGATAAGACTTGAAGACATTTTGTTAATTTGATAGAATGGACAAAAATATGTGAAGAGGCTGGTTTCGAATAACTCAATACCAATCATTTAGTTTTATTTTTTTTTTTCATTACACATGCTAAGCCAACCCAAACTTACCTCACCCGAACTTTGATCCTGCATCAGTTATCAAAGAAGTGATTGTGCATTCCTGAGTCCATTTGTCAGTTCACGTATCCTGGCGATTTTTTTCAAAAAAATTTTTTCTGCGCGATTTTTGATGAAAATGGCTAGCACCAATCAAAAAAGGGACACAAATTATGCACTTTCTAAAAATTTCACAAAAATTGAACAAAGGATAGTCCAGATATAAAATCTAAGAATATGACCAAAAGTCATATTCTTGAATTTCAGCTTGTAACTTTTTAACTAAGAAGAATTATTGATCCATTTCAAATATACATACAGTGTAAGAAGAAACTACCAGAACGATCGAATAATTCGAAAGATACATGAGTTAGAGGAAAATGTGTTATATGAAAGTTGTGAGGCTTATATCTGTAGTGAATTGGAATATACAGGGTCGGGCAGAAGGTTATGACTGATTTCATTTTGAGTAAAAATTGTGATACATTATGTTCCTGAATTGACGCGTCTTCGAGATATCGCGTTTTATAAATGACATTTTTGCATCATTCACATGCTATAAAACCCAAACGGTTCAAGATAAAGAAAAAATGTCCGCACTTTCTAACTTTTCAAGAGCTATCTAATAGTCTAAGAGCCAGCGACACTGAGCCTTTCGTCATAAGGGATGTGAAAAAAAAGTTTCAGGAAAAAGTTAGTAGGGGCGCGGATTATAAAACATTCATATCTGCCAGGCATATCCTGTGCTTTATTAATCAAAATAATTATTGACATATAAAAAAAAATTGTCATCGGGGCTGTTGAAAATAACTATATGGCATTGTTGTTAGTAACGAGTACATCACAAAAATATATGTCTGCCAGCCAAAAGCCTGTGCCAAACACATGTCGGCCAGAATCAACAGGGCTGTTTCAGGAATGGGGAGGTTTCGTCATCGGGCTTTCCAAGACCTTGCATGACCATTATCTCAAAATCACATGTATTTTTTATTTCAAATGCAAATATCTCGAGAATGGTGGCACTTAGCGACAAGACTTAGAAACAAGTATACTCTTTCTACGTCAAAATGATTGAGAAATTTTATTTTTGTAGTAGTGGGGTTTTCGTCCAGTATTGGTATAATTGTTTAAGAAAAGAGGTTTCAGCTTTTCTTGGACAATATATTAAACATCAATATCAATTATCCAACGTTTCGCAACTGGTCCGTTGCATCATCAGGGCTAAAACATGAAACATGGAAGACTATACTATTTTTATTTTGGAAATTGCTGATCAAATTATGGTAGATGATACTTAAGTTTTGCGTATCTTGATTGAGATTCACATTCGGCTTGCTTTTATGTATATAGCACATTTCTAAAAACAGTCTTTTATTCAAATTATTTTCATTATCCAATATTTCCACAGCGCTTAAATTAAACTTATGTCCTTCTTGAAAGTGGTGTCTGGCCAATCCTGTCTTTTGATTGTCAATGTTAGTTATCTTACAATCACGACGATGTTCTGATATTCTATTTTTGACGTAGGCACTGTTTAGTTTGTCCTATTTAACATGAATTACATCCTCCGCATGGAATTTTATAAATGATGTTGCTTTTGAGATCGGTTTTGGTTGAGGCTTTTGTTCGTGAGAATAATCTGCGTACTGGTTTTGTATTATAAGTAGATAGTTTGGCGTTTGGTGTGTTTAGTTTTCTCAAAAGAGGCTCGGAAAGATGGCGAATATATGGGATTTTGAAATATTTAGATGGCGTAATAGTGACCTGTTCTATCTTGTGGATTTCGTTAGTGATTGTGGGTGGCCGTTGGTTCAATATTCTGTTGACTTATCTTTTAGGATAGTCATTAGCCCTCAAAGTCATGCGTAGTGAAGCGAGGTTTTTGGACCAAAATTTTTTGTTAGAAATTTTGTAAATTTTATTCGTCATCAGCTTGATTATATGGATCTTTTGATGAATGGGTTGGCAGGACTTATAGTTCAGTAGCCTGTTGAAGCTTGTTGGTTTTTTTTGTACGATCGATGATTATGTCTTGATTTTCATTTATCAGTAATAAATCTAAAAATGGTAGTTTGTTTTCTTTTTCAATCTCTACAGTGAACTCCAAATGTTCATTTATGCTGTTGATTATTCCTAAAATTTCCTCCACTTTGTTCTTTGGAACCGCTGTTAAAGAATCATCGACATACAGGAAAAAGAAAGGAACAACGAACTTTATTTGGTCCATTGTCTTGCGTATTATATAGTCCATCACTAAGTTAGCCAATATAGGGCTTATTGATGCTCCCATTGGCGTTCCAAAGAGTTGTTGAAAAAATTGATCTTTGTATGAAAAATAGCTACATTTAAACGTAGAGTTAATCATTTCTATAAAGTCGTCTTTCTGGATATCCGTGAACATGCTTAACTGTTCCCAGTGGTCATCTATTATCAGTAGTATAAGATTTTGAGGGATATTTGTAAATAGCGATTTGACATCAAACGAAACCAGTATGTAGTAGATATCAGAAGTTCCCAAGATCGCCACAAGATTGCGTAACGGTGCTATCAAAACACAAAATCGCTGTTTTTTCGTGATTTTTAAATACACACAAATACAAATGAGTACCGCTATGGATTCCTTGAGAGATTTCCTTCAAATTTGTTTTTCTGTTTTTTTTTCCAAACATGTCAAATAAGACAGGTATCAGCTGTCAAACCATACAACACAAGAATGCTCATAACTTTGAAACAACCCAACCGATTGACGCGATCTTGGTCTCATATGAAAGAGCATGATCTGCACTTCAAAAAACTTTTTTGGTTTTGAATTTTTGACCTTCGCCGTCGCCGCTAGATGGCGTTAACTGAAATGGTAGCACGTTTTTGAGTTTTTTCCAAAAAAAACAAGTGTAATGATATATCAATTTTTATATATTTTAAAAGGGGATACATTTTCCTATAAAAAAAAACAAAAAAAAATGTGTTTTTTTTTGTTTTTTTTTAATTTTTTTAATAGGAAAATGTATCCCCTTTTAAAATATATAAAAATAAATATATCATTATATTTGATTTTTTTTTAAAAAACTCAAAAACAAGCTACGAGTTCAGTTAACGCCATCTAGCGGCGACGGCGAAGGTCAAAAATTCAAAACCAAAAAAGTTTTTTGAAGTGCAGAACATGCTCTTTCATATGAGACCAGGACCGCGTCAATCGGTTGGGTTGTTTCAAAGTTATGAGCATTCTTGCGTTGTAAGGTTTGACAGCTGATACAGGTCTTATTTGACATGTTAGGAAAAAAAATCAGGAAAACAAATTTGAAGGAAATCTCTCAAGGAATCCATAGCGGTACTCATTTGTATTTGTTTGAATTGAAAAATCACAAAAAAACAGCGATTTTGTGTTTTGATAGCACCGTTACGCCATCTTGTGGCGATCTTGGGAACTTCTGATATATTTCCAGCATTTTCTCTATTCCATATTACCCAAAAATTTTTTTTCCGCAAGTCTTTCGGATGCCTAGTTTCTGAGATCTGGCACCTTGCCATTCTTAAATAGACACCCTGTACATAAAAGCAAGCCGAATGTGAATCTCAATCAAGATACGCAAAACTTGAGTATCATCTACCATAATTTGATCAGCAATTTCCAAAATCAAAACAGTACAGTTAATCATCAGTAGAGTGGAAAGGGGAATTCGTAAAAATTGTGCACTACTGACCCAGCCCAGACGGTCAGTACTGTTAGAATCGACGGTGGAGCTAATGCGGGAGCGCCCCATATCTGTGATCTATGCACTCGCAATTTCACTGTTTTATATGTATTGCGCAATTTTAATTATCTGGGTGAGTTTTAACAGTCATGTAATGTTAACATTCCTGTGTATTTTGTTGTTAGATTTCATGAAAAAAGTTTTATTATGTAAAACACGAAGATTTTGAGCATGAGGCTGTATATTATGTAATGTTCTTCCATGTTTCATGTCTTAGCCCTGATGATGCAACGGACGAGTTGCGAAACGTTGGCTAATTGATTTTGATGTATAAATATATTGTCCAAGAAAAGCTGAAATCTTTTTTCTTAAACAATTTTATTTTTGACTTCAAAATATAATACAGGCCCGTCCAAAAAAGTTACGGCTGGTAATAAAAGGAAACATGAGTGTAGGTAGCGTCCTCTACAAGTAAGAGCCATACTAAGATCAAATTCGAATTTCGAAAGACAAAAAACCCGCAAACACCAATTTTCATCAAAAGATCGACATTAGTGCAAATACTATTTAGAAAAAACAAAAATAAAAATAAAACTTAAACACCCTGTAGCTCTGTAATGAAGCATTTCCGGACACATGTTTATAGGAAGTTTTCTTCTTATTTTCAAGCGGGAAAACTACTTCTGGATTTTTTCGCATTATCAATGAAACAACACAGCGTGAAATCTTGATGCTAAGAGGCAGTTTTGATGGCATTCTCCCAGTATAAAAATCATGTCAATCCGTTCTTCTTTTGGATAAATTAGCATTTTTTAGTTATTGCTTGCACTTATAGAACGATTAGTAATTGAAAATACCAATTAATAACTGACAACTTCAAGTAAATAATAATAGGGGTTGTCAAAACACCATAGGTGATATAGGTTCCTATAACGAGGGTTTGGAGATGGCATATCCATCTATTGGTGTTAATGAGGCACCATTTTTTTTTTCTTTTTCTTCGCTTTACTTGGTGAAGAGTGAGCTATAGAAAGGTTTAATAATATTCGATAGACAATCAAATTCTACATCTGTTGTTCCCAAGATATCTTAGAGAAAAACTTCTGTTTCGAAGTGCAGTACACAGCAGAATGGTCAGAGATCTTGCTAGTTTTACCATGCAAAAACCTTCAACTGCTTTGTTTCAACGATGTTTTACATATATGGCTGTAAAAATCTACAATTCGCTACCTGTGGCTATCAAGCGCTGTCCCAGCATTAATACTGTCAGATTAACGTATAGACACCTCCTCTTATCCGAACAGTATTATTAGTAGTTAGTTATAAGTGTTTATTATTAGTGTTAGTTATTAGTGTAATATAGAGCTAGTTTAATAAATTGTAACTGGCAGGTAATCGTTATGTTAATGTTCCGTGAGTGTGTGAGAGGTTGGGTGTAAGAGTAACCCTAGGTTAAATCTCGCATCTCCTCACTTCTTACTCTCATCAATAAAGACGATATTCATTTATTTATATATTTATTTGTTGACATAAAATACAGGACGTGCCATTCAAATAAATCAAGTAATTACCGTTTAAAGATAATGATTATTTTACCATAATTTTTAGACACTCTGTATAGGTTATCAAAAGTTTCATAAGTGTGACATTGATCTTGATCAATTGATAGACTTAATAATTGATTTGGTTAAAAAAAAAAAGAAAACAAAAGCCGAGAAATCAGGCATTGTAATGAAAACTAAATTTTCGCAAAATTGAAGATAATTCAAAAACAGACCTTATGGTTATAGGTATATTAAACCGCAATCAAACTCACCTTTGTTTTGATCATACAAGCCAAAAATGTAATAATATACAGGGTATTTTATTCAAAAAAATACAAACTTGATACGTCTCGTGTTTTAGGGACACCCTGTATGACATGAAAATATTTTTGAAATGTAGCCCCAAAGGATCCCTATCCATCCAGAAAAAAAAATTCTTTGAAATCAGATACTCTAGCCATAATGTTTCGTGTCGAATAACGTGAATAACCCTGTATATATTTATAACATTATTATACAGGGTCCTGCAATAGTGCGTCAGACATCCATAGCTCGTATACCATTCAGGTTACAAATTTTGTTCCGTTGAGTGTATCTCAGGAAAATATTTTCGCAAATACAGAGTGGTCCAAAAAAAAGTGACGATATTTTTATTTTTATTTAATGGGACATCCTGTATTTTTTTGAATCCGAAGATTTGTTCCGGTGCTCATTCCCATGTCCAAAATTTTCATCTGATTTGCTTTGATAGTTTTCGAAAAAAAAAACAAAAAATCAAAAAAAATCGTTTTGCAACCTTTCAAAAAATAATTATACAGGGTCCTTCATTAGTGCGTCGGGCAATCCTAGCGTGGTTATTTACAAAAGTAGAAAAAAAAGATTTTTACAAAAGTTGTAGAATGTGACTTTATGCATATTTTAAAAATATTTTCAAACATACAGGGTGCGTCACAAAAGTATGGCACGAAAAAGTATGATTTTTTTAAATGGAACCCCCTGTATATTAATTGATATTTCAATTCTTTCTTCAATTTGGAACAAAAATTGTGCTACAACTAATGTTCCTAAATTTAACCGTTATCGAGATATCGCGTTTTAAAAATGGCATTTTTGCAACTTTGACATGCTATAAAACTCAAACTATTCAAGTTAGAGGAAAATGGTTTGCACTTTCCTATCTTAACTTTTCAAGAGCTCTTCTGTCATTTGGATAGAAGGTAACGTCAACTGTCAACTTTTTTCGGCACATTTTGACATTTTTTCACAATAATGGATTTAATCTCCTTGAATAGCTCTTGAAAAGTTAAGATAGGAATGTGCAATCCATTTTTCTCTAACTTGAATAGTTTGAGTTTTATAGCATGTCAAAGTTGCAAAAATGCCATTTTTAAAACGCGATATCTCGATAACGGTTGAATTTAGGAACATTAGTTGTATCACAATTTTTGTTCCAAAATGAAGAAAGAATTGAAATATCAATCAATATACAGGGGGTTCCATTTAAAAAAATCATTCTTTTTCGTGCCATACTTTTGTGACGCACCCTGTATGTTTGAAAATATTTTTAAAATATGCATAAAGTCACATTCTACAACTTTTGTAAAAAAATTTTTTTTCTACTTTTGTAAATAACCACGCTAGGATTGCCCGACGCACTAATGAAGGACCCGTAGATGTTTTTTTTCCAGCTCCGCAGTGACAATTCCAATACAGTACCTCCGAAGATACTCCAACATCAAATGGTCTCATTCTATTTTGTACACTGTGTCCAACATTTGATTCCCAATGTGACAACTTTCCAACCAGTTTTTCTCAAGATTTTCAAATGGTAAACCCTATATTATCTTATTGAACCGTTCAATGCAGAATGTGGGTACAGACACTTTTTGTATTTATAAATCCATTCAAATTCTCAACCGTTCAAAAGATATTCACCAGAGACCATAATAATTATGTCCATCTATCAGTGAAAAACATACAGTTTTCAGGTTGCTATGGAAAAACGCTTTGTTTATCTTACAAAGAATAAAGAATATTGGCGGATAATTTGTTGAGAAAATGAATTTTCCAAAAGAAGAGCTTATTGATATGATTTTTGTATTGGGTGAGAAAAATAGTTTTTTGGCCAGTAGGATGTATGCGGCTGAGTTTCCCGATAAGCGTCATCCAGAGCCACTAAGTTCTATTTTGTGAAGATACTTACTATACTATTTTATTGATAAAAATTGACATATTTATCATTTTTGGTAAATATTTTTTCAACGGTTCAAAATTTATATAAACTTGTAAATACAAAAAGTGTTTGTACCTTCATTCTGCATTAGACTGTGAAATCATATTCAGGGTGTACCATCTGAAAATCTTGAGAAAAACTGCCTTGAAAGTTCTATTTTGTGAAGATACTTACTATACTATTTTATTGATAAAAATTGACATATTTATCATTTTTGGTAAATATTTTTTCAACGGTTCAAAATTTATATAAACTTGTAAATACAAAAAGTGTTTGTACCTTCATTCTGCATTAGACTGTGAAATAATATTCAGGGTGTACCATCTGAAAATCTTGAGAAAAACTGCTTTGAAAGTTGTCACATTCGGGATCCCCTATGCACAAAATAGAAGAAAACCATAGGATGTTGGAGTATCTACGGACTCACTGTATTGGAATTGTCAATGCAGAGCTGAAAAAAAAAAAAACCAAGACCATCCATCTTTAAAATTATTTTTTGAAAGGTTGCAGAGCGATTTTTTTTGTTTTTTTGTTTTTTTTCTCGAAAACTATCAAAGCAAATTAGATGAAAACTTCGGACATAAGAAAGAACATCGAAACGAATCTTTATATCCAAAAAAAAACAGAGTGTTAAATTTAAAAATAAATAAAAATGTTGTCATTTTTTTTTGGACCACTCTGTATTGGCGGAAATATTTTCCTGAAATACACCCATATTTATAGTAGGTATAGGTATGCGCATGAACAAAATTCCTTACCTAAATGGTATACGAGCTATGGATGCCTGACGCACTATTGCAGAACCCTGTATAGTTTGATATTTTAATTCTTCCTTCAATTTTGAACAAAAATGGACAATTTGCACACACTTTCAAATGACTTGAAATTTTATATACGTATTCTAGACATTATTCGAAAGTCACCAGCGAAAAAATGTTTCCGAAATACCCAAAAATATTCTAAATAAATGAAAAAGAAGACCCGAATTTAACTGCATGATCGCAAAAGGGGTGGGGCCATATCACCCTCCCGAAAGAGAGAGAGAGTCATCTCAGTCAAAACGTCAGACGGAGATAGATAGCGTATTCTGTGACGTATTGGATGTTGATTGGTGCTCTTTAATCGGTGATTACTACATTATTAGAGGTCGTAGGTTGATTTTTTAAACATCAATGGCAGTACTTACTAATCCTTTCCTTTTTCATAATTCCAAAAAATGTGCAAATTGTCCATTGTGATACAACCACTGTTCCTAAATTCAATCGTTATCGAGATATCGCGTTTTGAAAATGGCATTTTTGCACCTTTGACATGCTATAAAACTCAAACGGTTCAAGATAAAGAAAAACGGTCTGCACTCTCCGATCTTAACATTCAAAGAGCTATCCAAAGACATTAAATTATTTCTTGTGAAAAAATGTCAAAATATGTCGAAAAAAGTGGACAGTTGACAAAAACCTCTATTCAAATGACAGAATAACTTTTGAAGAGTTAAGAAAGGAAAGTGCAGACCGTTTTTCTTTATCTTGAACCGTTTGGGTTCTGAAGCATGTCAAAGGTGCAAAAATTACATTTTCAAAACGCGATGTCTCGATAACGGTTGAATTGAGAAGCATTGGTTGTATCACAATTTTTGCAAAAAAAAGAAGGGAAAACTGAAATATCAATCAATATACAGGGCGTTCCATTTGAAAAAATACAACTTTGATACGTTGTATGTTTTGAGGACACCTTGTTTAACATGAAATATTTTTAAAATGTAGCCTTTAGCCAGAAAAAAGATCTTCTTTGAAGTCAGATACTTCAGTCATATTGTTTCGAGTCGAATAACTCGAATGACGCTGTATATTATTTAGGTATTGATTATTTTAATAATTGGATTTACGCGAATCAGATGTTTTAGTTGAATACCTACTACTTCATAAAATCTTTGATCAAAACTAGAATAATTTGACCAAAAATGAAATAATGTTTGTGACCACTGATGACTTTGGTCCACGAGATATAAAGACTAAAAAAGTGGCGAAGATTTGGAGAAGGCATCTTTTGCAGATTCAAGCCGTATCAATGAGCTGTGATACAGCGAAACACGCGAGGATACGCGTCTACGGATGGATCTGTGGAAGAGAGATACATGCTTTTCGCAACCCTTAGCTTTTTAGGATCTTGGTAAAAAGGTAGGATTCAAACAATCAAAATAATCCTTAACAAAAATGTTTCATTTATTTATTCATCAGAGAAGAAAATTTGAAATTATAACGTTTATCATTCAAGTTGGAACGATTTTCTGATGAAGCGAAAAAACCTTAGTACACGGACAAAAATCGAAGAGGCAGACATATTTTTTATTGTCCAGGAGACTTCAAGCTTCATATAAAAAAATCATTTCCATCCCCGATGTCAAAACTTTCATTCATAACACAGCCCTTTTGATCCTGGCCGACATGTGTTTGGCACAGGCTTTTGGCTGGCAGACATATATTTTTTGATGTACTCGTTACTAACAACAATGCCATGTAGTTATTTTCAACATCCCCGATGACGAAATTTTCATTTTTTTTTTTCAATATTTCATTAATTATTTCAATCAATAAAGCACAGGATATGCCTGGCAGACATGATTGTTTCACACCTCCCCGCCCTACAAAATACTCCGCAATTTTTTTTTCACATCCCTTATCACGAAAGGTCGAGTGTCGTCTAGACCATTTTTCTTTATCTTGACCGTTAGACTTGAGTTTTATAGCATGTCAAAAGTGTAAAAATGTCATTTTCATATCGCGATATCTAGATAACGGTTGAATTTGGGAACAATATCGATCATTACAATTTTTGCTCAAAGTCGTAGAAATAATTCAAATATCCATCAATATACAGGGATTTAAAAAAATGCAACTTCGATCTGCCATAACTTTATGCCCGACCCTGTATAGACCAATTTATGACAGATACTTAAATTTTTAAAAGCTTCACAACTTTTATGAAGGACATTTTTTTTCAAGTTGTGTATCTTGTGAAATAATCCACCGTTTTGGTAATTTCTCTCAACCCTTTAATATATTGTGCTCTCATTAGACTCGTTATTAACGTTGCCAGTTATTTAGAGCATGCTCTGAGGTCTGGGAATAACCGAATTAGTAAATAACCGATAAAGTGTTACGTTATCTACGGAACCTTTACGAGGGCTTGATACCCGTCGGGTATCTTCTCATGTTGTCATATGGATATACATCATTATTTGATGGTTATATAGAAATGGTGAAACATACAAAGTGCAATTTGAATTATGTGAAAAATGAATACAGTTGCACTGGTAATGTAAGACAAGAATCCCTGTCTTACATTTGATTTCACTTCGAAGTGGAACGAAATGTGATAGATTTCCGCTTGGCAAACAGGAATCATATTATGTCATCACTCTTATCAAATCTGGACATAAATTCAATGTAGATGGTAACAGATTATGATACCCGCATGCCAAGCGAGAGTCTGTGCACTGAATTTGCGCATGCTAAGTAAAGCGGGATACGTTGATATCGTTGAAACTAATAAGGGGTTCAAAATCCCTTATCAACTATTGTGTTTTTCCTGAACAGCATCCCGTGGAACTTTTCTTGAACCGTACTGCAAGCCGGTTTGTGTGTTTGTCTTCAATGTTTCTTTGTTGATCTCGGAAGTAATTTAATCGGACTTTTGGACAACTTCTCTGTCGACTAAAGAGGAAGTTTCATCGGACGATGAAGACATTTATACCGCAAACAGATGTCAGAGATGTTGAAAAGGCCAAAAAAAGTAGCCCAGCAGGTTTCGACAAAAAAGTCAAGCCACTCTCGGTTGGTACTACAGTAGATAAACAAAGCCGGTTCTGGCTCAGATTATGTGCATAACCTCACTTTTACCGGCAAGTGGGCGTGGCCGAAGTCTCTTGACGCTTCGATCTTGACATGATAGCTTTGACAGATATCATTTTGACAGTTGACAGCTTTGACAGATGTCATTTTGACATGACAACTTTGACAGATATCATTTTGACAGTTGACAGGTTGTGATTTTTTTGTAGCTTGATTCTCAGGATCGAGATGTGTGTGTGTGTGTGTGGAAGATGATTTTGTTTGCCTGAAAAAAAGATTTTTCGATAGCGAGATTGGAACCCACGTCCTGTGGATTTGTACGTGACTGCCTCAATCATTACGCTACCACGATGCCTTAGAATATAACGTAGATTTCGTGTACAGTTGCTACCGTTTTTTGATCCAAAGCCTGAAAAAAGATTATCCGATAGCAAGAATTTTGTACGTGACTGTCTAAACCATCACGCTACCAAGGTGCCTTAGAAAATTAGGTCGACTTGTGGTACAAATGGTACCTTTTTTGGTCTTGTGAGGCAAGAGACAGTTTCGGTGGAGGACGGGGAAAATCGAACCCCCTGGATTTGGGGTACAATTGGTACCTTGTTGTCTTAAATTGTGGGATTTCGCGGTGGGGGACGGGAAAATTCGGGCCCCCTGCGCACAGATTTTTTCTCGTGGAGCTAGACAATTTCGATGTTTTGTCGGGGGACGGGGGAATTCGGGCCCCTTGGATATAGATTTGGTTGCTGTTAGAATTAGATGGCGCTGTTTCATTGTGACGTCATAGGGTTGCCTGATCTGGTCTTAGTAGGAGTTTGGCGCCTCCGATTCTTTGATCGTTTGCTATTAGAATGATTAGATGGCGTAGTGGGTGAGCTGAGATGGAGATGCAGATTTCTTCATAGTTTTTTTGAGTTTAGCGCCTTCGATTCTTTGATCGTTTGCTATAAGAATGATAAGATGGCGTTGAAAAAAGCAAAATTCATATTGTTACGGATGAGGAGATTTTATATTCAAAATTCAAAAGACCATACTCATTGTGACGTCATAGGGTTGCCTGTTGAGGAAAATGATTTCCAATCAAAGTAGACAGGTGTTTGGTGCGTTCGATTTGATTCGTTGAACGTTTGCTACAAGAATGATTAGATGGTAGGTGAGCTGCGATGGAGATGCAGATTTCTTCATAGGTTTTCGAACTAATCGTTGATATGACGCGTACTATCGATACTTGAAAAAAGCAAAATTTGTTACAAATGAGGAGATTTTATATTCAAAATTTAAAAACAGACAAACTCACCATATTCTCATTGCATATCCAATCAAATAAATCAAACACACACAAATGTCTTTTGAATGTCTTGGAGAGAATGTCTTTTTCACAACGTTGTATTTGACCCCTTTTAACTTTTTCACAACTTTTTGTCCTTGCTGAATTTTAAAAGTGTACATTTTTGATCTAAGACCAATGAAATGGGTGATAATTTCTCCATTAACTTCATTAGTCCTGGAGCTTTTTTGTTAACAAACGGAATTTCACAAGGACTATTAGGGGAGTGGTCGACGGGGTCAAATTTTTTCAAATCAGCCTTGATATTCTCTTCGTAAACATCATTACACTGGAGTTCATAGATGAAGCTGTCCGTATCAGTGAACATAAGTTTACAGCGATCAATACACAATTTCGGCAGCATATAATAATATGTGTAATGAAAATCAAACATGTATGTTTTGGAAATGTCCAGAATGCACATACCAATATACAGAGGTTTATTGAAAACTAATTAATTCTTTTTCATCTCAATAGCTATAAGATCGTGTTCGGTGTCAAGAATATTTCAATTGTGAAATCGATGACTTGCATGAGATTTTTTGCCCCATATCGTCCATCCCATTTATTCACAAGTTTGATAACCCGATGATTTCTGATGTTCTCCATCGTTTTACCAAAAACAGCATTATTGAATAGTTTGAAAAGATTTTTTTCAAATGTTAGTGTCGCGTTAGTTCTTAATTGATTGTTATGTTTAATATATGGTTTTAACCATGTCGACTGTCAAAATTTCAAAATTCTATGGATTTTACTTAATTTCAAACCATTCATTAACGCTTGTTTCAAATTTCGATTGTGTACAACATAATTTTCTTTATCGAAAAGAGTCCCCATCAATTTTGATAATTTAGATTCGGGTGGTACTCGATGTTCAGGACAAAATGAAAAATCTTTATGTAAGTCATGAGTGACGGTGAAATATTTCACATCGACTTCCAAGATATATCCTCTGAGTGAATTATCCGAAATTGACAAAACATCAAAGTTAGATACATCGCTAATCCACTCAAACTTTTCTGAAGGGAGAGGTTCAGTCATTGCTTTTCCATACGGATTATTCATTATTCTAGATAGAGCAAACATTTTGATGGTTTTGATGCATCGTAATCATCGGTGTACTTATTATTAGCTTCAGAATACCTATGAACACAGGTTGAAAAACCTCTACGCATTCCCTGCTCAATGAACATGATTTGATCAATATCTTGAAGAAGTTCCAATTTACAATTGGCAAACTTCAACATACAATCCCATGTGAAGCCAGGCATAGTAAAATACCATGCAGGATCTAATTTATGCGACTGAACTCAACTTTGTCTAAAATTCTCGAATAAATCTGCTAAACTCAAAATATCGGTCTTCAGATGCTAATCTGAATATTCACCTAAATTTTGGATTCCAAAGGCTTCCCACACAGTTTGAGCATTTTGATGATTTTCGACTGATAAATTGGAATCAATCAATTTATTGTAAAAATGTTCAATTGAAGGTAATGGGGTGTCGTTCATTCTTTCCAAGCTGTCAATATAATCATAACAAAATACACCTTTCCGCGTCAACAATTGAAATTTTTCCTCATCTAGATGTGCAAATTCTTCTCTCAATATTTTAAAATCAGTTTTTTTCATTGTAGATGATAAATCATCGAGAGAAGCGCCTAAAAATCGGAATGAATCGATGTACCTTATTGTTTTCGTCAACGAAATGGGTGAAAGAGATATAAACTTCATTATTAGTTGGCAGAACACTCACGCGACTCCGTTTATCAAGATCTTTTATCAACAAATGTCCATCATAACCGGATAAATTTTGAAAAACAATCGGCACAACATCAAGCTTCTTGAAAATCAGATTACAATTTTCATGTGCAAAACCTCTGAATTCAACATTGAGATGATCATGATCGCGAACGATCTTATCGTTTTTGTGAAAAGGTTTTTCACATATATGGCAATGTGTTGCACCGCAGATGATTTCTTTTCGATCATGGGAACAATATTTTAGATTTTTGAATAAATTACATCTGATATTTCAACCATTTCGTTGATGAAGCATCCCATACAATCTGTACCACGATAGCTCTTGAAAAATGAAAGAGAATTGTCATAGGAACATTTTAAATAGAACCTAGCACTGTAAACTATATGTTTTTGAGATTTTCGCGTATTTATGGAAATGTGTTGATCGACCACTTGCAGTTGGCTTTCAAAGTCGGCATAGATGATTAAGGGACATTTTTGTTTGTAAATTAAATTTTTGAATTCGACATGTTTGTAACTTGGAAATGAGAATTTATATTCATTCAATTTTGTACACAGCTTTCCATGTTCAGTCAATCTCACAACAGATGTTAAGTAATCAAGACACCGATCACAAAAAAATTTTTGCGCCTTGGATTTATTTAGTTTTGAGGATATTGAACGTGAAAGATTTTTAATACGACAATAATGATATTTTATATCCTCAAAATCGGTGTCATTAGAAGGCAGTGTCTCGTAATCATCTAATGGTGGATGGTATTTGTTTTGAATCAACAGCAAATTAACATGTCTAACTAATTTTTCTTCGGTGAACCTAGATGGTACAATATTGAACTTATTTGGTTTTCCATCATCATCCGTATCTGACTTTGAAACCAAATCTGAAGCATACACATTTACAGAAATATCATTTTTTTTTCAAATTTAGAGATTTGGTTCAACGGCATAGGGGATTCTAAGTTTTTGATATTCAAAACTGATTTGTTATGAGGATAAGAAGTTATTCGCTCTTTATCTTTGAGAACAGGATAAAGCGCACTAACAATAGCCCAGTAAAAGCGGTGGTATCATTATTTTGGACATTCACGCATGCATGTTTGTTCGCAATTTCCTTTGGCAATGCAATATAAGAAGAACCATTACCCATTTGAAATTTATTGACATTAATTTCCAAATAAATTATTCTAACAAGAGCAAATCCTGAATGGCGTTCCTGGAATTCCGAAAGACTATTCAAAATTACATCACGAACGTTTTCAAAAATCAACTTTTGAAATCCGTTCCTACATCAATAATTACATTCTTGGTGTTGAAATATTTGAAATCTACAATTTCACGTTCGGATGATTTTTTGATGAATTCTCCGGAAAATGACGAGTTCACTCTAACCATGTTAAAAGATCTCAGGACTTCCTTTAATTCACGTTGAAACAAAATAAACGCATCATCCATAAATCTATTAACGTGTTTATGGATCAAATTAGTTATTAAACCGGTTGATACTCTTCCTTTGAAGCAATTAACAGTTTTTTCTTATCGAACCCTATTGCTTAATTTTGATTCTTCAACTGACCCCATCCCAACCCGCTTATTCTTCAAAATCAATTGTCTTCTAATAACTTTAGGATGTTGCAAATTAGTCTGAATTGATCAAAGATTATCTCTGGGTAAATTACTACGTAACACTAAATTATCAAATTCACAGATTAATCTACTTATTCTACGAATCCAATAGCTTGTCGTTCTCTTACAAGGCTCGTCGAACAGAAATTTCTTCAAAAATGAAAGTATATTTTCTGCTTTTTTCAACAACACCTTGTATAAGGAAGACATATTGATTGAAAAAAAATCAACTCACAACTATTCAACGCCGTTGATGTGGTGTTGGTTTCAACTCAATTTGGGAGTTGTGTGATTTTCTGTGTGCAACCCTCTCGAGTAGAATGACCACCGGTTTGTTGTTTTCTGAAAGACAGTAAGTTTTGTTTACTTGAATATAAAATAAAAACGAAATGTGCATTAATAAAATATCATCAAAATTTGAATAATGTAAAGTTTATTTTAACCTGATTTAATTTCAAACGACGGATTTTGAGCAACTCAATTTGGGAGGATGAACTTGTGCGATGTTCTGTGTGCAGCCCTTCCGGGTAGAATAACCACCGGTTTGTTGTTTTGTGAATGTTACTTCATGTGGACTGTATAATTCTTGAATAAAATTCACCTTCTTTTGGTACAAAATTGAGTGTAATAAAGGAGAGAAATTGAATTAATATTTTACAATAAAAAATATCTTGACAGTCTTTTCTCTCAGGTTTTGACACTTTTTTCAATCAACTGGTTGTTCCATGGTTTCTGTGTGGTGTTCCATGTAGATGGGTTTATGATTTGACATACCGCCCGCCTTGAAATATCTATTTCAACGAGCAACAACAGTCGATAAGCCTATTTTTTTTTTTTTTTTTAAAAGCTTGTCTCTATAGGAAAAACACACAATTTGTCTACTGCACGTTTGCATGTCGAACGATCACTGCACTGTACCGTAACAACGCGTGTAACATTGTCTGAACCCTTATGTAGATCAATCACACGTCCAATTTTCCATTTGCAGACCGGCATATTGTCCTCTTTAATAATGACCAAACTGCCAATATTTAGCAAATTTGGAAAATCCTTTTTGCATTTAACTCGCAGCTGTAATTCGGAGATGTACTCTTTGTTCCACCGCTTCCAGAAAAGTTGAACCATCTGTTGCAAACGTTGAAATTTACGAAGACGATTTTCGGCAACACTGGTATAATCTTCTTCAGGAATGGATGTGAGTACTTTTCCGACCAAAAAATGAGCTGGAGAAAGTGGGGTCATATCTTGTGGGTCTGATGACATTGGCGATATCGGTCGAGAGTTTAGCACTCCTTCTATTTGAGTCAAGACCGTACTAATATCCTCGTAAGTAAGACTAGCGTCTCCGACAACACGCTTAAGGTGATATTTTATATTTTTGACGCCAGCTTCCCACAAGCCTCCAAAATTTGGCGCCCTAGGTGGCATGAAATGCCATGAGATTCCTTCGGCTGATAATTCTGAGGCTATCCGATCAAAGTTGGAACGTAAAAATGTTTTAAGAATTGAGTTAGCTCCCACAAAATTTGTTCCATTATCAGAGTAAAGGTGTAAGGGCTTGCCCCTTCTAGCTACAAACCTTTTCAGAACCGCAAGAAAGGCTTGACTAGTCAAATCACTGACAACTTCTAAGTGGACACACTTAGTGTTCATACACACAAAAATACATATGTACCCTTTTAAAATTTTAGGATTTCTGGTGTTTCTATCTTTAATAGAAATAGGACCAGCATAATCCACTCCCGTATGAGTAAAAACTGGTTGAAAACTGGTGACTCGAAACCCGGGGAGATTACCCATTGAATAATTAAGTGGAGTTGGATCAGACTTAAAACAGGTAATGCATTTTCTCACTATGGTTCTTGCTATTCTACGTCCTGATATGGGCCAAAATCTTTCGCGTGTTGCATATAAAAGTTGTTGGGGACCACAATGTAACAGTTTTATATGCAAATAGTTCATAATCAGAGTAGTTAAGTAATGTTTGTTATGCAATAAAGCCGGGTGTTTTTGCTCATCAGGTACACCTGCATTTTGAATTCTACCACCGACTCTTATCAAACCCATTTCGTCACAATACGGCTTTAAACATAACAAACTACTCGAACTATTCAGTGAACGTTTGTTACTTACTAAATAGTGATCCTTTGTAAATGATTGCATCTGAGATATTTTGACTAACATATTCAGAGCATTATTAAGTTCCACAGATGTTAAGTGGCCAAAAGTAATATTTTTTTTTTTTAGTCGTCGAATAAATCTTAAACAATATGCAAAAACTCTCTGTAATTTTACTAATGAAGAAAATGTATCAAAGACAAAATCAGGAACCTTTCCAATGGAAATGGAATAACTAATCACTCTTTGTTCAGGTATGTCGTAAGGAACCTCAGTTAAACAATGAACATCGACATCAAAATAAGAGAAAAGCCAGGTGGGACCACTCCACCATAAATCAAAATTGAGCAATGATTTGGCAGAAATGCCTCTCGAAAGACAATCTGCTGGATTTTCTTCTGACTTAACATGGAACCAATCACATTTTTCTGACATACTCTGAACCTGAGTAACCCTATTGGCTACAAAGGTTTTCCAACGACTTGGGCATCCCTTTATCCAACAAAGAGTGATTGACGAATCCGTCCAATAAAAAGTTTTGTCGATCTTGATTTTTATAGACTGTTTTGCCTTTTTAACGAGTTTGGAAGTAGGAACGGCCGCACACAGCTCCAAACGTGGAAGACTTATCTTTTTTATAGGAGCTACACGAGATTTAGATGAAAGGAGATAAGACGAAATATATTCTCCTGAACTTGTCAAACTTACAATATAAACACATCCACCGTAAGCCCTTTCTGAAGAATCTGCAAACCCGTGTAGGTGTACAACTTTCCATTCAACTGATAAAACATGTCGAGGAATACTAACTTGATTCAAGGCCTGAAGATCCTTGCAGAATTCAAACCATTTGATTCGAAGATAAGAGGGAAGTGGCTCATCCCAAGATAACTGTTCTTGCCAAAGAAGTTGCAGAAAAAGTTTAGCAACCACCACAACTGGCCCTAACAAACCTAGTGGATCAAATATCTGACTTATGACTGACAGAACCATCCTCTTGGAGATGTTGCCTTCAAATTTGAGATGTTTTATCGAGTAATGGATGGTATCGCTTGAAGCATTCCAAAAAACACCCAAAGTTTTATTCTGATCATCCTCTCCAAGATGTAAAATATTTGCTGACAATTCACTATGAACTTCGAATTGATTTAACAAGTCTTGTTTATTAGACAACCATTTTCTAAGCTGGAAACCACCACTAGACAAAATAAAAGAAATTTCTTTTTGGATTTGCAACAACTTAGAACTGGTAAATGCACCTGTCAATACGTCATCTAGATAAAAACAATTCAATATGACTTCACTGGCTTCAGGATATTTAGTTTGAAAATCTAAAGCTAGTTGATGTAATGATCTTACAGCCAAAAATGGCGATGACGCACAACCATAGGTTACGGTATTCAATTCGAAACATTCAATCTCCGCCTGAGAATCATCTGGGGATTTCCACAAAATTCTTTGAAAACTGCGTTCTTTGGGATCTATGAGCACTTGTCTATACATCTTGGAGACATCTGCATTCAAGACATATGGGTAAATCCTGAAACGCAAAAGTATGCAGAAAAGGTCACTCTGAATAGTAGGTCCTGCATGCTGTACGTCATTTAAGGACAAACCAGTATCACTTTTAGCTGACGCATCAAAAACTACTCGGACCTTTGTCGTCAAACTAGTTTCTTTAATAACAGGATGATGTGGCAGATAGTAACATGGTTTAGTATCCATGACACCAATAGAAAAATCCTTAACTCTTGTCATATGTCCTAAATCTCTGTATTCCTCTATAAACTCAATATAGTCCTTTTTCAAGCATTCATTTTTATTTAAACGTCTTTCAAGAAGATTTAACCGTTTAAGTGCCATATCTTTTGATAGACCTAAACTCACAATATTGTCTTTAAAAGGAAACTTGACCACAAACCGCCCTTCAGAATCTCGAGAGTAATTTTTGACAAAATGATCTTCGCAAAACTTTTCAGCTTCTGACAAAACGGGTAGTCCACTAGAACACTCCTCAATTTCCCAAAACCGGGTAAGTCTTTCATCAATCGTCTTATCTAAAGACAGGCATGCTACGACCTGACTTTCTGAAGCATCAGAAGAAGATTCATAGTACCCACCAAGGATCCACCCGAATCTCGTTTTTTGAAGAGTCGGCATTCCTTGCATACGAATTTGTTTCATGAGTAATATCCGATAAAAGACATCAACACCCAACAAGATATCTATATCACTTCGAATGTTAAAGAACTCATCAGCGAGGCGTAAATTTTGTGGAATATTCCAGTTGGAAATATCAAAGGACACTGTTGGAACACCTTGGGTAATTTTTGATATCACTAAACAAGAAATAACTTCGCTATAATCGTTAATGTTTGACATAATCTTAACGTTTATTTTTGAATTGGCGATAGTCGATAAAGTTTCTCCTACTCCCATTATTTGAAAATTGACCGAAGACTTTTTTAGCCCAAGTTTAGCCACTAAACTTTCTGAAATGAAGTTACTCTGCGACCCAGGATCAAGAAGAGCTTTAACAGTGTGAATTTCTCCTTGATCATCGAAGACTTTAATATTTGCAGTGGCTAAAACCGACAATGTCATCGAATAATTCGACGCATGTCCTGAGGTCAAGGTTCTTGGTGGAGACGGATCTGAACCACCATCAACAGGATCTGAGGAAAGCTTCTCGACGGTGTTATCGTCAATATGTAAAAGCGAATTGTGTTTTTCTCCGCAAATGCGACAAAATGACGTATTTGGACAATTTTTCAAATGACCAGAATTGAAACAATTTGTACATAGTTTTAATTTAGTTATAGCCGCAATTCTAGCTTTTACAGTTAGGTTCTTGAACGCAAAACACTTATAAATGACATGATTCTTTTTGCAGTAGTAACATGACAGTTTTTGTTCATTATGCAATGCATGAAAGCCCTTTACTGATCTGCCTCTACTATCAGGTTTTAAATATGAGTCTTTTTTTGTCGCTTCTAATTTTTCTAATAACTCACATTTACGTTTTAAAAATGAATTCACGTCATTTAATTTAGGTAATTCTCCACTTTCTATAGGGTACGACTCCCATTCTCTACGAGTAACCGAATCAAACTTACTTGTTAACAAATATACAATTAAAGTATCCCATTTGTCAGTATCTTGACCAAGACTTTCCAGTGACCGTAGATTTTTATTAAATGTGTCATACAGTCTTCTAAGATCAGCATGTGATTCCTTCAAAATAGTGGGACATTCAAATAATGCCTTCACATAGTTATGAACAATCAGCCTTTTATTTTCATAGCGATCTGACAAAAATGTCCAAGCTATTGCGTAATTGTCATTCGTGACTTGTAAATTAGCAAGAGCCTGAAGCGGTTCACCCTCCAAATACGATTCTAGATAATAAAACTTTTCAACTGCACTTAATCCCAAATTGTTATGAACAATAGCTTGAAATGCGTCCCTAAATTCAAGCCATTTTTCATATGATCCATTGAAAATTGGCAATCTTAAATCCGGTAACTTGATAGATTTTCTAGCAAGTTGCTTAGTTGATGCAAGCCCCACACTCATGGCACTACCTCTAGAGCTTGTTTGGTTATCTAATTCGTTGTCTTTTTTGACAAGTGACTTCAATTGACTAATCAAATCAAAATACTGATTTTCAAATGAATCACGTTCACTGTCTTCAAGCTCTAAAAGATTTTCACCCTCATCCTGGGACTCACTCAATAATATTTCAATTTCATATTGAACATCTTGGAACTGTGATAGAAGAGGCTCAGCCTTATCTAGCCTTACTCTTAATTGACCTAAATCCGAATTTGAGAGATTATTTTGATCGACTGAATCAAAATAAGCTTTATTTCTTGTAATCTGGCCTTTTATTTGGCCTCGCTTCAACTTCAATCTATTTAATTGGGACATATTCAATCAAAACTACCAAAGAGCGCTAGTCAAACTTACGAGGATAATGCACTGTCATAAAACAAATATGCAGACTATAATATGATAAGGCACGGACTCACTTGACCCCCTGCTCCTCTTCAGCTAGACTGCTGCTCACTTGCACCAATGGTTTACCGATACTCTGGACTTATCCGGCTTCGATCGGACCAAAATGTTACTTCATGTGGACTGTATAATTCTTGAATAAAATTCACCTTCTTTTGTTACAAAATTGAGTGTAATAAAGGAGAGAAATTGAATTAATATTTTACAATAAAAAATATCTTGACAGTCTTTTCTCTCAGGTTTTGACACTTTTTTCAATCAACTGGTTGTTCCATGGTTTCTGTGTGGTGTTCCATGTAGATGGGTTTATGATTTGACAGTGAAAGACAGTAAGTTTTGTTCACTTGGATACAAAATAAAAACGAGATGTGCATTGATGAAATATCATCAAAATTCAAAAAACGTGAAGTTTATTTTCACCTGATTTAATTTCAAACGGCGGATTTTGAGTTCCAATTGATGTTGTTTCTTCGAAAAGTTGCGCAACTTTTCGCGAGGAACCAACCCCGATTGCTTTGTGGATTTCTGTAAAGTTTTGTTCAATGCAATTACATAAAAAATAAAATTCACATTGTAAAATAGCCAAGCACCCCAATTGCAGAAAGATTCTATGATAAGAAATTTTTTCAATAATTTAAAAGAGTATTCACCTTCAAATGTCACACCTAGACACACACAGAATGATCACAAGTTCACAAGTGCTAACGATGACGTCTGTTGACTAGGAATGCTTCGTATGGACTGATTCACAAATCATGAACTGAATGTTGGCTAATAGAAACACATCCTTTGGCATTCCAAAGTCAACTGCAAACCGTGCAACTTTAGATTCTACGAACAATGGTGCATTGTATTTGTGATTTCATTGCAAAATGTATTAGCGCAATGAGAGCAAGAAATAATAGTTCGACTATAAAGAGATGAAATCACATCGACAATATTGATTTGTTCAATCTGATCTCTAAGTAATTCATGAATAATGCCGATAACAGTAGAATAGTACGCAGGAAAGTTCAGTTGTTCGAAATCATGCAGTCTTTTTTTCACAAAATGTTCGTTTGAGGTGCACAGGTCTCGGATGTTATTTTCAGTCAGATATAAGGTTTGAGATTGTTTTGTTATTGAAACAAGTTTGAACTGGTTCTTGGCTTGAACTTCGCTGATGATAATATCTTTACTGGAAATGGATCGGAGATGGGCGATTTCCCTACACTTGAAATATCCCATCAGCATCCACTTTAGATGACTAATCAGAAGGTTCCACTCAAATTCTTTAAAAATCAACATATTTTGATCACTAACAAGTATCCGGATGATGGGTTCAAAATTTCTGTTCAATTTCACATATATTGCAATGTTGTTGCTGGCAGAGTAGGACATTGTGTAACGAATATTCGACTACAACTTCCGGTGCTTCTGTGATCTCACCCTTATTTTCACCCATCCCCAGATGTGGCGCTTCCTGAGCTAGATCATTCTTAATTTCTGCCCTCAGTTGATGTATTGACTGTGTTGCTGTAGCCATTTCACTTGATTGATAACGACGATGACGACAACAACCATACACCTTCAATACTCAAAGTTTACTGATTGTGGAATTGAGAGGAAAATCTTGATTACAGATAGGTATGCGCAATGACGTTTCACACCTATAAAATATCGCTGGAACTTATCCAACTGTTGTGAGAATTATGAAATCCAAGCCACTTGACATATACTTTTTTCCCTTTTTAACGTAACACTTTTTCCACCAAATAAACATCCTCTTGTTTTGTATTTTGTAATTCTTGCTTGTAGAATGCTCCTTTTATCGGATGACCATTTATATCTTCAAGCAGATATGTCATTGGATTAGTAATTTTAACATCAACAATCTTGAATAGCTCAGTTGTCCATTTCGGAGTATATCCCTTTTCAAATACGTGCTTTGCTTTACTAATGCGCACCACATCGCCAATATGGAATTTTCGACGATTTGTAGATATTTTAATGTGTCTGTAAACAGTATTGAGCAGACCCTTTTCATGTTTTTTGCTCACATCATGAGGCTTCATTTTGGTCACACTATGTTTTTGTGAATTATAGCTTTTCACAATATCCTGTGAAATATCCACCCACTTATAAGTCCCATGCAAACTGAAATACTTGAATGGTTTTTCTCTCATCGTTCGTATGGAACGCTCAACCATGGCCGCTTTTTTATCTGTATAGGTATTATAGTGGTTTATGCCATATTGACGCATCAATCGTTGAAAATGTCGATTGTTTGAGAATTTTCACAAAGGCTCAGGTTACCTCGTCACCTGACTTGCTTCTTAATGGTTCAGTCCACACAAATTTTGAAAAACAGTCTATGATGATGAGAAAATATTTGTAGCCTCTGTTATCTTTAGCATACAAATCCATTTGCCCCAGATCAACTTGCCACAAGTCATCCAATCCCTTGATAATTGTACGGCGATGGAGAAAATTCCTTCTTATTGATTTGAACATTTCGGTGATGAGTTGAACTTTTTCTTTGGAAGGTGACGTCATCTTCACTTGACTGCTTTCACTGTAGTCACGTAGTTGACAAAAACAGATTTTATCCTGACCTCGATATATTTTTTCAACTTATTCAGCTCCTTTACACTTTCGGCAGCATGAATTCTCATCCCAGATTCAATAGTCGATTTGAAATTAGTCAGAGCCTCGCCAGCATATTTTTTGTTAACTGCATCAAAATCGTCGGTTGGTGATTTAAAGTTACAAATTTTCACGTTTTCAACATCAATATCACCGTCAGCTGTGTGAGATAACGTTTGTGTTGGCCTCGAATAGGTTGGAGTTGCTGCTACAAAGTGATGTCGGCGACCAAACTTGTCAAGACTCATCTTGTAAATGAGTCACACACAGGCTGAGTCATGCTTAATATATAATTTTCGCTTCTCGAAGCTCGTCAATAAGCAATAAGATTTTATTATCGTGTGTCGTATTTCCGGCTTGTTTGGAAGTGACTGGTAGCCTAAGCATATCTACCAATTCATTTACATCATCCCAATAAACATATTCAATGAGATTTGTATTATAATTCATGCCGGTTCCTCTTTTTTTACCCCCACTATTACTACTATGGGGTAGCTGAGACCATGTTTTTTTTGCTGTCGGTAACCCTGATTGTGATTTTTTACGCGGAGACACCACTAGTAGTTTTTTAAAAATGTTCGTATATTTAAATCCTGAATTTCCTTTGAGTCGACCATCTGCTGGATTTCCCATTCGATATAATATATTGGTTTTTCGTAAAACTTCTTTAAAAATAGATAGATCTTTGACAGTATAGTTGTTAGGGTCCCTGTAAAGGAGCAGTTCGTATAGTCCTTGCGTCCCTGGAAAATAGTCCTCATTTATTTTAAGATCATCATTTTTCTCAAAATTGATGACCTCGTTACTCAACGTCCATCTGGATATGACTTCATCATATCTAGGACAATGACTTCGGTTTAAATTAGCCGAGCCCTTATGATAATCTACTATGTGCTCTCTCACGATTTGAGGATATTATTCAAGGTAATCCTCTGGCAGCGTCACATCTTCCTCTGCCTGGTTTGCTTTTTCAAAAACATCATCATCATCAATGACAGAATCATCCTTGGCTACAATCTCATGAAGAGGAAGAGACTGAACCTCTACTTTGCCGTCTTTACGTTGTCCGCTGACTTGTCATCATGATCATCTGGTCTTATAGACATTGATGTGGGTTGTATTTGATGTTTTTTCTGTTGAACTTGTTGTTGTTTGACAAGACGTTCAAGAGGAAGTATAACGGGTTTGAGAATCCGTTTCAGTGACTCATCCTTCTCAGCCCTATTCAGCTTGAGTGCAAGATATTTTTTTCGAACATCTCTAGCTAAACTTGCTACTTTCGACTTGCGGCTCATATCATCCACGCTGGAAACCCTCATTGTGCGCGAGCGTGTGAGTGAGTAAATGACTTTGGTCTACAACCCTTAAATACTTATCAAATCCTCAACGATAACGACCATGATTCAAGTCAAAATCCTTCACAACCACTAGTGCACTGAGTTTATTTTCATTCCAAAATTTGCTACACATCATTTTGAATGTCTCGTAGGACATGTCAGGTGTTACATGTTCATCGTATACATGCTTCAGATTGATGTCATCCTGTTTGAATAGTAAAATTGTGTTACAATTATCTCGTATCAGTTGTTTGGGGATTTTTGAATAGGTCTGACATATATAAACAACATCAATATCTCTATGTCTACCCATGCAAAAATAGGATCGAATCTTTTCTTGCTTCTCACATGCTACATCATCAAATATGAAAACTGAATTTTCTTTTGCTGACGTGGGATCTTCAATCAAATCATTGTAATCATTAGGATAGAATCCCATGCTCTCCACACTCTCCAAAACGTCCTCCAAAAGCTTATATTTTGGTTGAAAGAGGGATTTTGAATACACGTGGACATTTTCAAATCGCAAGTCATTTTTACCGAATAAGAGTGCCAAAAGACTGTCGGTCTTTCCGCAACCACTTGGGCCACAAATAATCACTCGAACATAATTTGGTAGTAGTTTGCTATGTTTGCTGTTCTCCTCTTTTTGAACTGTATCGCAGTTTTTCACAGAGAGTCTGAGGTCTTGCGCTTCTACCTGCATACTGTGAGAGAACGAAACAATTGTTATTGACCTTTGTGGTGATAACACGTACTATTCATAGAAATTTACATGATAAAAAAGGTCTTCGCCGAAATTTGGAAATCAGTCTCATGTTGACTTTCGAGCATAGCGGTCGAGGTGTAGTCAACTCTCTCATAAATAGACTACCATTCGAAGTGCATATACCGGGATATCAGTATTGTGGACCTAGTACAAAATTGGAGAAGCGTCTACAACGAGGAGACGCTGGAATCAACCCACTTGACGCTGCCTGTAGACAACACGATATAGCTTATTCTAAAAACTCCTCGTTATCTGACAGACATAGGGCTGATTAAGAGTTGGAAAATCGAGCTTGGGAACGAGTCAAAGCTAAAGATTCCAGTTTTGGTGAGAAAACAGCTGCTTGGCTCGTCACTACCAGAATGAAAGCAAAAAATGAAATGGGTATGGGGGTGCAGCAACCACGTCGTCTAATCACATTCAACAACAATGTGATAAAGCCTGTTATCAGATCTCTGAAGAAATTTGGAAATGAAAATAATGTGCAAAAAGAGAAGTTTGTTGGCGCTGCGGGCGGCACGGTCAGCAGTGAAAAAAGCTGGTGGACGTCGAAAAATCAAAATTTCCAGAATCATACCCATCCCAGCTAGATCGAATGGAATTTTACCCCTGATACCGATTTTCTTTCATCATATCAAAAATTCAATTCAAACAACTGTGGATATTTATGCATTGACTTTCTCTATAAAAACACTTTGCGATAGTGAAATCATCATCAGTCATGTCAGTGACTTTCACGTTGAAGGGTCGTGAGTTTATTTTTTCTACTGATTCCAGTAATCTCATTCGATTGGATCCAAATTATCAATACGGATTAGCTTTGATTAGATTTCACTCATACAACTCGATTCCGAACATTGTTAACAGTGGTCGATTCTACTTTTATGATAGTCGCAACGGATTAAAATCTATCAAAATACACCCGGGTGCTTACAAAATCACAGATATAGAAAACTATTTTAAAAGTAAATTAAAAATATAAACTGTTCAACAATTGGAATGATCCACTCCGCAAAAATGGTATAAACATTGTTTGGAGTTTTAACATGAACATTAAGGAAAAAATAAATGTTAGTAACATATTTTTGATAAAAAGTCAGTGTTTATTCCCAAAATGAAAGAAGTTTATTTAGGTAATTTGAAAAAAATGAAAAAACGAACAAAACATAATACACGAATCATTTTATTCAACAACCTTAAAGACGAATCAATATTTGGTAGGTCCTCCTCGTTTACTAATAACCTCCCGAGACCTGTTTGGCATGGTGTTTATCAGATTAGATTATGAAATGTTGATCCAGCTGATTCCATTCCTCTACAACAGCATTCCTGAGTTGATGAAAGTTCTCTATGGGATCAGTTCGGAGAACAAGTCACCTTTTTGAATCCGACCAAACATGTTCTATCGGATCGAGATCAGGAGAGTTTGCTGGCCACTGCACGTAGCATTTTTCAAAGTGGATCATTTCAATTGTTGAACAGTTTATTTGAACAAAGATACCAGTATAGAAGACGTGTTCTTCCTACGACCCAACAATAATACATTAAAGTGTGAAATTTTTCATCGAGATTTTCCCATCCATTTTTCTGAAGAAAACTCGCTTTCAAAGCTATTGGGGTTTTCAAGTCGTACTTCGGAAGCCAATATCGTGCACGAGTCAGATCTACCTGTGAATATCGTGAAAGTTCGAACTATCCATATTGATACTAATATAACCAGTGGAGCGTATAACAACGATAGACCATCACACACATTGTATGAGTTCCCCATAAGTGTCGATCCTGGATTTGCTATTGACGTAATACCAAGAAATTTAATTTATCTGCCAGCTACCACAAATGACATAAATAACATTACGCTGAAAATTTTGGATCAGAATTTTGAACTTTTGGATTTTCTAGGCGGAGAGATAATTATCAGATTGGAGCTGAAAAAATGGTCCTAGTGATTGAAGTCTATAAAACAAACACCTCCACACAAACGGAGTTAGTGTTGAGATCATTCTCAACAAGTAAGAAGCTCGCGCGCAGAACATTGGGTGGATATTTCACCAGCGCAAATAAGCACTTTCTACAAACGCTTGGCTATGTTATCAAAACGTCTTCTCGACGTCTATAGGAAATCCCAGGATGACAATTCAATCAACCACATTGAAACGCGAACATATCTACCATTTGTGCAATCATTTTTGAACAATGATAATGTTGAGATAACAATCAACAGGAATGACGTTTGGCTACAGATGTCCGATGCTCTAATCATTAAAGGAAAAGTGCTGAAAAATGCTGTGGGAACAGGAACAGTTCAATTGGTTAATAATGCAGGTGGATTCCTGTTTGACTCAATCACCTACGAATTGGATGGAATAAAGATGGAGCATGTTACGAATCCTGGCATCATAAGCTTGATGCGGAGATATCTTTGTTATGATACTGATGTCACCAAATATCTCCATATAGCAGGTTGGAGTTACCCTGAAAATTTGAAAATAAACGACGACAACAGTTTCCATATGCGTATCCCACTACGCTATTTCTTTGGTCTATTAAATGACTACAAGACGGCTATTTGTGGAAAACATACAATTCGATTGGTAAGATCGCGAAATGATAACAATTGCCTACAAACATCTCAAGATGACACTACTGCTGAAATCTCCATTGAAAGTATCGAGTTGAAGGTGAAACACATCACTCCCAATGATGTCATCAAGATTGGACTGCAGAAAGCGATTCGCAGTGATCGCGCTATTCATATTCCCTTTAGAAAATGCGAAAAACATCAGCTACCCTCTCTCACCAAGAATTCAACAAAAGAGATTTGGAGTGTGAAAACCACTTCAACCATTGATTGCCCAAGATATGCAGTTGTAGCTTTTCAAACTAATCGAGTTGATGTTTCCGAAGCAGACGCTACAAAATTCGATCACCTGAATATTTCTGACATCAAAATTTTCCTGAACGGCGAATATTACCCATACGAGCGGATGAGTCTTAATTTTTTGAAAAAAACGACTATATGGTAACTACACCGAATTCTTTCCCAGTTTTAGTGGCGTTGATGAAAAACATCCTCTCCTGGCATATAGTGAATTCAAAAATCATGCACTATTTGTCATTGACTGCTCACGGCGTGACGAGTCCTTGAAATCGACAGCAATCGATGTGAAGGTGGAAATTGAGGGACGCACAGGATTTCCTGCTAAAACAAAGCATATTGTCTAATTATCTACGATTGCGTCATGGAGTACCGCCCTCTTAGTAAAACCATCAGAAGATTATACTGAATTATTTATAATTTGATTTTAATAAAAAATATATACCTTACACACTTTTAATTTCTACATCTCGTTACCTGTATGCTGATAAAAGCAAAACAGCGATTTTGTTTTTATATTTTATTGATATATGAGTGCATACAATTATTACAATTCAATTTGAATGAATGGTGAGGTCCATTGGGCACGTCGTCATCACTGTTACTATTGTGCGAATCCCAACATGGCTGAAGAATATCAGTCAATATTTTCTCGGAAATCGAGAGTGTGAGGAGTGTTTTGAGGAAGCCTACTCCTGCTGGGTCGATATGCTCAACCAAATCTCGCAGGGCTTCAATATCCATCTTGGTGATGCTAATTGGTGGCGAAGACATGTCGACTGTGAGCGCTTGGTAAAGAATTCTCAAAGCAAGTGAGGTAATGAGGACAGAGAGGTAACAAAGCAATGGTACAATGAGTGTTGTTGCAGAAATGTTATCGTCACACCCTTTCTGCACACACTAAATAGGAGGGCGTGAGACGTTGTCATTTATCAAAATACTTTTCCAGGAAGTATCTCCATAGGTTCTTTTCTATTTTGGAACCGCCAAAATAGAATTCGTAATTTATAGGGGATTATATTACTGCTACCGTTGTGTGTTAGAGGCATCTGGAGTTTTATATCATCCAGTACAGTTATTGGTGGTGACATTTTCTTCCAAGAATCCGACCACGTTTCATTTGTTCTATTTAAGCAAATGTATATTTCTTTGACATTGCGCGTTTGTTGCACATAAAACACATTGTTCACGAGCGTCGTCAATAAAATGAAAGATGAACCAAAGTCGCCCATGGTCATCGGAATACTGGACGTACTTATCACTGAGGTAGGCACTTTTTAACCCATTCACAATTCATTGCACAATTTTTCAAACTGCACATAAAAACACCACTATCTAAATAACTCCTTCATGCTGGCAAGTCTTTTTGAAGTTTTGGTGGTGGTGACGAAATCTGCCTGTGATCAATTCCTCTATGTTGATGATCTGAGGTCGATCGTTCCACTCCAATAGCATTTTTTCCAAAAAGTTCTTCTTTTGATTGTCTCGCACATAAACCACATCAGAAATTCCATAAGTGCTGTTTCAGGATGTCACCTTTCTTGTCATAATCAACAAATCCCGATGATTAACAGAGTAGTCCATGAAAACTATAAGTTAGATTACTAACACTTTGTTTATCCTGTGCCGATAACGAATGATACGGTATTGGTGCTTCAAAAACAAAATGGGCTATCTGTTTTTCATTCGTTATTTACATTTCCTTCACAACAAATTGTCGTTGTTGATCACTAGTGATGTTAAAACCCTAAATGCCGACGACAAAAACCTTAATGTTTGTGAGCCGATTCAAAACTAAAGTACTTTCTCATCAGTAGTCCTACATCCAACAAGCTACTCCCACCCAAAATAAAAAATGACATCCTTTTTGCATTGTGCACTGTTGGAATAAAACACAAATAGTATGATCAACTGTTTATTGAATAACGAGTTTCAATCCATTCATGAAGAAGTATACGATCACGTAGGCTACACATATAAAAATTATTCGATAGATGTCCAAAACAGTTTGGAACGTCTTTTTGAAACACAGGTGGATGTTGCCAATGGTCATCAAAGTCCTCGACGTTTATGATTTTGGAAGTATGCGCTGTTGTAGAGTCCTGTAGAATGTTTTTCAGAAAATTCTTTTGTTGCTGTCCCCGAACGTGGACTTTTTCCACAAAACATATATGTGATTTGATTATTGAATGGAGGTCCCCATAGTTGATATATCCAAATGAAAACGGGATTCCATGTTGTTTCATGGTTGCTCTGTTCGCTCTTTGTTTGTCCCATAAACGTAACGGTCCATTTGGTTTGAATATGTAATGGCTAGTTTGTGTCCCGTTCGTGACTGCCAACTCATTGATGATGGATTCGTGAGGGAGATTGAATCCTTGAAAATCCATTGCAATCAACTTCATGATGGACTGTTTCTGTAAAAAAAACAAAAAAACATTAAGAATGCATATGATCCTGGTTGAAAATACTAACTTTGTTTAACATAGCAACTATCTCAAAAATTGGGGTTTTCTGCGCATCACGAATCTGCGCAACTGATCTTAAAATTATCGCATATTTATGAGGTTGAAATTGAGATATATATTTTTTGATAGATGCAGTAGTACGCTGTGGTAGAAAAACAATATAATCCTCCATTTTCACACGCGGCACTTCCCCATACTTAGAAAGAACAATATTTAATCCCACAATTGGATACTTTATGTCACAAGTTAATTCAATCAATTTCGTGTATTCAAATGAGAGGCGGTTGCGTTATTTTCGGTAAGATCCATTTCTAAAAAAAAAAATAAAAAAAAAATGAATTCTCTAGTTTGAATACGACGAGCGCTCACCTGTTGTTGATGCTGCTGCTAATGAATGCGAACGAAAATTCTTTTTTAACGCCTTGTCAGTGGTGAAAACCCCCTCTCCACTTTTTCCAACGAATGTGCTTAATCAGGTGTAAAACTGAACTGACAAAAACACATCAAATTGCTTACGATGCTGGAAGTCAACATGAATCACTTTTTTTTCCATAGAACGCAAACGGATGTAAGATATTTCATTGATTTGAAGTATGTTCTTAGGTCAAATGATAAAGCTTACCAGAGAGATTCAATTTCTCAAAGGTTTGAATCATAGACTTCTTTCGCTCATACCATCCAATGTCACTCTTGATCTGCGCCAAACGTATATAGAACTTGTTAATTCGTTCTGCAAGTTCACTCATTCTTGTTCCCCGTCCCCCCACAAAACATCGAAATTGTCTTGCTCCACGAGAAAAAATCTTTGCGCAGGGGGTCCGAATTCCCCCGTCCCCCACCGCGAAACCCCACAATTTAAGACAACAAGGTACCAATTGTACCTCAAATCCAGGGGGCCCGAATTTCCCCGTCCTCCACCGAAATGGTCTATTACCTCATAAGATCAAAAAGGGTACCATTTGTGCCACAGATCCACCCAATTTTCGAAGGCACCTTGGTAGCGTAATGGTTTAGACAGTTACGTACAAATCCAAAGGACGTAGTTTCAATTCTCGCTATCGGATAATCTTTTTTCAGGCTTTGGAAAAAAAAACGGTAGCAACTGTACACGAAATCTACCTCATATTCTAAGGCATCGTGGTAGCGTATTGGTTAAGGCAGTCACGTACAAATCTACAGGACTTGGGTTCCAATCTCACGGGAAATCTTTTTTCAGGCTTTGGTGAGAACAAAATCACCACACAAAAAAATCACAACCTGTCAAAATGATATCGGTCAAAGCAGTCATGTCAAAATGACATCTGTCAAAGCTGTCAACTGTCAAAATGATATTTGTCAAAGCTGTCATGTCAAGATCGAAGCGTCAAGAGACTTCGACCACGCCCATTTGACGGTAAAAGTGAGGTTATGCACAGAATCTGAGCCAGAACCGGCTTTATTTATATACGCTAGGTTTCTGTGACGTCATGACGTCAGCTGTCAGACGGAAATATCCAAACAATACATTTTTTATTACCTCAAAAGCTGACTTTCCACTTGGCTAATCAAATACGCACTAATGGGACACACGATATATGTAATACACCCAAAAATATAGTCCAAAGAATTCCAAATTGAACACAAACACTGATTTCAAACTCACACAATACAAAACCACAAGTCACAAAAGCTTGTTTGGATACCAAATTCGGCCACGACCAATCATATGGTGCCTGTGACGTTTTCAAAAACGTCGCGTATACTCACTACGTTGTCATTGCTTGTTCCCAGTTTTGAACTGACTATGACTTCGAGCTAGTGTTGGATTTTCATACTCTGGAGCGAACACAGAGCGTGCGAGCTTGAAAAATTTGGGCCAGTCGAAATCGTCATTAAAATTATTTTCAATTTGACTTGAGCTTGACAATGATATCATCAGTCATAGAATCTGTAATATGAGTGCTTTTTTGGAACAGAGAATATTGTTTGTACCTTTGGCTAACTTATTGTCGAGCTTATTATTACGATTGATGTCTGATATTTGTTTTTTCATTCAATGGTAGATATGCTACCCTTCTGATCTAACCAACACTCAGAAACAACACTCAATATACAGGGTGTTACTAAATGATATGTCATAATTTTGAGGGGAAGTTCCTGGATAAATTTTGAGTCGAAAAGGTCATATATACATATATATATACAGGGTGTTTACGGTCTTGTGATTTTTTCTTTGATGTTTTTTTCTACACGTTAAAAGAATCTGATTAACGCTAAAACGCCTTAGCAAAAGTCGAATAATAATAATAATTATAATAATAATTATAATAATAATAATAATAATTCATGGATACGTCGAGCGAGACTTTGCGTCCAACAACAGGGCGATAACTTTGAACAACTGCTGTAAAGCAGTAATTTTGCAATTTAGTGTCATCATTTTTGAAAATAAAATCGTACAAAAAATTCATTATCTCTCTTATTATTCAACTTTTGCTAAGGCTTTTAGCGTTAATCATATTCTTTTAACGTGTAGAAAAAAACATTGAAGAAAAAATCACAAGACCGTAAACACCCTGTATAACTTGGGTCTAAAAAGAAAAATAAAAATAAAATAAAATAAAAATGAAAAATTAAAAATATAAAAAAGTGTGTCCCTATACCTTAATATCCTGTGGCAAAATTCAGTCCAATAGACAGTTTTCGTTGCTCCTGGAAATTTCACCGGTTGCGGTTACGAAAGTCGTAGCGATAGCCGCTATTTGACAGATAAAAATATAGTTTTCGGTGAAGGCAAGAAACAAATCCGCTCAACGTTACGTTTAACTTCAACCCTAACCAAAGTCAATGGCAAATGACATCGCAGTCTTGTTTTGATTATGTGTATGTGTTATTTTTTCGAAATGATCGATGATATGGTATTATTGGACTCCAGTGACGAATCAGGTGCTGATTTTGAAGATGCCATTTTATTAGAAGCATTGAACAACAACGCCAATATAGAGAAGACATTTACATCATCTGACACTTTCCGGAAATCGTTGCCCTTTACTTTTTCCTCCAACTTTTTCAATACATATGTAATATGTTCTTGACTCCCCTCAAAGAAACCTTTTTACTAGTGACCTCAAAAATATTGGAAACAATCACACTCTAGATAGGTACATCCCCATATGGATTCTTTGCCAGTATTTCAGTGAGTAAGATCTGTTCATCTCCATCGGTAAACCAAACTCGGTTTCGCCCGATTGTTTTTGAAAAACTTGCTGCTTCTTGATTTGGATTCATTGCGTAAATTATCTTGGTCTTGAATCCAGCGAAAGTATAAACAAAAACAGTGAAATGAAAACCTCAAAACATTGACAATCAAATGTCAAAAAACATATTCTCTTCCACTGCGCATGCGTTTCGCTACGTTAACCGCTATGACTATCGTCCGTTAACAACCGGCATTTATCGGTATCGATATACGATAAATGACATCCAAATGTCAAAGTTGTCAATTAGCGTTGGTCGGAGCTGCTTTTTTCGAGCAACGAAAACTGTCTAATATCTCAAACCGTCTTTGGAGAATGTATGAAAAACTGAAAATAAAATAGATCTTCAACACCCTGTATCTTAAAAACCAAGCATTTTAGGACCCAAGTTTATATGATCTTTTCGACTTAAAATTTATCCAGGAGGCTTAAAATTATGATATACCATCAAGTAACATCCGTATCTCTGTAGTCAACCAATAGCACAACAGTACCTGGTTATACAAAAATACAAAGTTCATCAATACATCGACTTTTTTCCTTTAACAATCAATTTGTGAACGTCAATCAACACATGACTGGACGGGTCTCCATATTTCCTCTCATTATGACAACTTCAGTGGTGTTACGGAAAAATGTTTGGAACTTGAAAAGAAGGCCTCATTGCGCGAGTTCTGTTTCTGCTAAAACGTCTCCGGTACGTTATCCAGCAGGCTGGTCCATTTCTTCTTCATCAACTTTTAGGGGTGCTGACGTTGGACTGGAGAATGGCATCTCCGTATCATTTGAAAAGTCCTCATCAATCACCCCTTCCCCTATCTGCCTAAGATGTAAGATATAACATAAGTTCAGAAGGCGATTTATCATTTTTTCCGCGGAGTTCATTGAAATTTGCATACGGAAGACGTTTTAGTATTGATATTCCCGACGCCGTCGTCACTATTAGCTTGTGGTCAATATGGGGGTGAATGTTTCAATTTCATGTTATTGTGATAATATTTTCCAATTCTCCACTCACGGCTGGTCATTGTCAGCTTCAATAGGCTCTGGGACAAGATGTTTTATTATGATCTCAGATGTTGTTGAGCGATAATCAATCATCACGAATACCATTATTGCTTGATTTGATGAAGGACTCATAAAGTCAATTGACAATTCTTGCCAGGTTCCATCGGAGAACTTGTCTCAGATGTTGTTGAGCAATAATCAATCATCACGAATACCATTATTGCTTGATTTGCTCAAGGATCCATGAAATCAATTGACAAATCTTGCGAGGTTCCATCGGAGAACTTGTGTCCAACCATTGGAGAAGGTTAGTTCGGGTGTGTGACCATTAAGCAATCTCGACGCTGTTTTACGCTGTGGCTCCTAGAGTGGATCCAAAATGGAAACTACATCTATCTACACGCCTACTTCGAATTTTGATATCCTTCGCATTTTCAATTTATTCGACATGCCTTCTAGAGATTGCGATGTCGAAAATACCCATGACCATCGGGATATTTTTTTCAAAAACTGAAAATACGTGTTGGTCGTGTTCCCGAGTGGATGATTTTTACTCAGACAGTTGACACAACCTAGATACTGTGTCGACCATATTCGATCTCCGGACTGATATATCAGTTGAGATTTGAATAGCTTCGAGGCTTATGGTCTGTCACCAACTCAAATTAAAAAAGATAGAAATAAAACCTCTTTACCTTCCTTCTTTTGCGTTGGGTTGTTTTGAGCTACGGATAGTCTAACTCGTTGGCCTCTATGCCTTCACGTGAGAGTTTGTGAACTAGAAACATGAGTTACGCTTCTTTGAATACTCATTTGATTTATTAAAACAGTGCTCACTTTCAAGACGGTCATAACTTTACTTAAAGACTCATCAAGCTTCGTTTTTGTGCTTATAAATACAACAATATAGTCTATGTGATTCATACAGCTCTCATATGATGACAAGATTCCTTCTAATATTCGCTGAAAAGCCTCGGGGGTAGAACACCAAACGTCAGGATTTTGTAGCAAAACAAAACCTTTATGTGTAATGAAAGTCATAATTATTCGACTTTCCTCATCCAATTCAAGCTGATAATAAGAGTTCGTCAAGGCGAGTCTGGAGAAAAGCCTGGCATTTCTTTTCTTTGTCATTCATCATCAGCCTATACTTTTCACTGCTGGACAAAAGCCTCTCTCATATTTTGCCACTATTTCCGGTCCTGAGCCATCAGCATCCAGTTTTCAGCCAGTCTCCTCATGTTGTGACTCCATCTCTATTAACTTTTTTAAAGCATTAATTGATCTGTTTGTTTTTGTTGAGATTCATTCCAAAAACATATTCCGCGTGATCAAAGATATGTTGGATAACTGTTGGCCTTGATTTAATTCATCATCGAAAAACACAATAGTTTTTGGGATGTATTGAGTTTATCGCCTCTGAAAAAAAATAAAAAATATTTTGTTTTTCGCAAAACGTTATGCAAATCCAGGAGACGTTTGCTGACCATCAGGTATTCTTATCTAGGCGTAAAGTTACAATCCATACGATATTGATTCTTCATTCATTGATATACAGGACTCCAATCTGAACTCTTTTATTGACTTGATGTGATGCGAAAGTGATTAATAACTGTGGCTATAGTTGTTTTTATCAGGATCTTGGCCTCCTATCACTCCTTGGCCCAAAAGAAAATGTTTGGATTCAAGGACCTTCAGAGTTGAAGTAACCATAGCCTACTAAAAATTCAAGTGATCAAAATATGAAAAAATGCAAACCTTGAAAAAAAAGTAGTAATGTTCGCAGTTTAGAGAATTTGTGAATATTAATCCACAATAATCATGACATTTGTTTCAATTGAGTCTGGTTTTGAACGTGTATTTATCATTTGGTTTAGATGCGAGTTGTTTATTCAAGAGGAATATTTACTGAAAATAGTTACCTCTAACGTATCTGTTGAAATTGTTCACCAATGAAAATGTTCCAATTGCTTACAGCGTGAATATTGAAACGGATAAGTGGGATCAACGTTAAAGTGAGCGTGTGAGCAGAATACTACAACTTGGTTTTGTTTGTCCAAATCAGTTTGTACAAATTGCATGACCGTCCAAACCAGCCTTGATTCTAATCAATTCGTGCGCAGTTTCTATATTTGATGATTGGACGTTGACAAGGTTGCAAAATCGTTGCAACTCCCATTACTTACTTTAGTTCACCATGTGCAGTCGACCGACTTCAACATCTTGCTTATGACAATATTCATAATTATTTTTGATCCATGTTCTGTAATCTGTGTTCTTTATCAATAAGCCATCGTGAAACCAATATTTGAAACCATTATTGATCAATAACGGTTGCAAACTCGATAATTGGGTTTGCGAGAGGTCTTAGCTGGAACACTTACTTAATGAAGGTGAGTTTGGTTCCAAGCAAAAAATTGTCAGTATGATTCGCTATTCAAAGATTACTCTTGTCAATAAATGAAAAAAACATGCATGTGTGAATATAAAAAATATCAAAAATATCCACCCGTTTCTTCAAATGATTTATCAGTGAAGATTTCCGGAGCGTTTCAAGTTTCGCGTTACAATCTTTTAGTTTACACCTTCTTATATGTATTATTTATAGTTAAAACAAGATGTTGCCGATAAAATTGGATTTGATTTCAACCAAACTGCATCATTTTTTTTGTCAAGAATTGAAACAGAACCTTACCTATACAGTTTCCTGGTCCGGCGGAGAAGGGCAAAAATGATCCAGGTGTATCTCCAGCAAAAATGATACAGGTGTAATATTAGAAAAATTCTCAACCGAAAAACGTCCTGGATAAAATCTCTCAGGATATGGACAATATTCCGGATTTTGGTGAATATGGTATGCACTTATGAGAATCCTCCTTTTGGAAGTACAGTCCAATTGCCTAGAACATGGTATGACTAGAAAAAAATGTATTTACATAACAGATCAAGCAAGGTTCATCTTGGAAGCTTCACATGAAAAAGATTCTAGTGAAAACTACTGCAAATGGTTATTCGAAATCATCTAAACATGAAATGTACTAACAATTTGAAAAAATGTTACAGCTCGTTTATACATAGATTGTTGCCATGATAATGTGTGTTTTCTAACATCGGTTTATTATCTTACCTACCAATGTCAATATCATCGCCACAAAATCTCCCAAATCAATATGGGGATCGTTGGCAGAACCGTTGACGTTTCATTGATAACCATTTCTGTATATTTCAAATCTTGCAAGTTAGAATATTCGGGAGCATTATCACCTACAAATGGAACAACTTTTTTATACAGTCTTTGTTGAATTTCATGGTTCATGCCAAGAATTATGAAGCAAAATGCTAAGGTATGACCTGTCGTAATCGTGGCCTATTCATTTCATCCAGGTTAGAACTTATTAAAAACATTATTTATCAAAATACTTACAGCCCCAGCAAAGAAAAAAAAAACTCTTTATAGATGTCATAGGTCTTTCCGTTTTGATATCCATCGCTCAATAGGAGTTCTATAAGTTCTATTGTGATCTTCGATACATGCTGTAACAAGAAGATATCATATACCTAGTTATTACGGTTTATAAATGATTGGATGGCTTTACCTGGACTTTCCATTTTCTTCCTTTGTTTATACAGTGAAATATCTTCCAGCATTGATCTAGTTTTTGCCAAATATTTCTTCAGCTTTTGCCTTGGAGGAATATTCATCCACATATTGGCAGGAATATGCGGATTCGTAAAAAGCTTCAGGAACTCATCTTAAGCTCTAGCATAGACTTATGACGAAAACTAGATTGAGTTGGCAAACCCATTTACTTATCAATCAACTCTTCACAACACTCTATACCAGTTACTTTATCTGAGGTTAATCCTGAAGAGGTCACTTTGGAATCAATAGATCTTTGGGAATGCTGATTAAAATTTCGAATTCATACTTACTAAAAAAAATTGAGAAAGCATATCTTTTGAAAAATTTGAAAAGGCAATCATCTGGTTTGATTTTATCGATTTTGTTTTTCAAAGCAAGGCTTTGTTGGAAAAAAACAGATACAAATGGTTTTAACATATTGGTTTTATGAGCTGCTCTCAGATACCTTCTTCTAGATTTCCATACTTCTCCTGTACATTGGGATTGGAATCATGATATTTTCTAGGTATAGCTTGTGAAAAAACAAAAAAATCCTTATACTGTGAAGTAATTTTTTGTTTATCTTGAAAGTATTGAGGCAATCTCTAGATATTAAATTATTGATGGCTCTCACAATGGATTTTTCTGATGAACTCTTATTTCGTATCTCCATCCAAACTTATGAAAACTATCATCACCTCACCGACGACCATTATTAGGAAAATATCAAAACTGTCTGTTACATTACTACTTTTATTCCTAGAATAGGCATAGTCAATCAACACAACAATCCACGTTGCAATGGAATTTCAAGAAATTTTGATCAAAACGAAGTGAAATAGTTTGTATGCCCACAAGCACCATCATATAGAGAAAGTCATAGTCTCTTAGCTTATGGTTCTTAAATATTGATATTAGATATCAGAATACCTTTTCCCACTAATTTCCTTCTCAAAAAATATATCAGTTGGTCTGTACGTAGCGCAGTTCGTTTTTGCAACGAGCTTAAATGAACCAATTTTATAAAAACGTCGTAAGACCGGTCCTGTCCAAAATTCGAAAACTCAATTTTGGAGGAACATCCAGAACATATTGACCAATATCATATTCAAAATTCATCTAAATCCATAAACAAACAAAAAAGTTATTAAGGATCAAACTAGGTTCTAATTTAATTTGGCCCACAGTGTATATACCTTTATTCAACCACAACAGTTGTCGAGAAATTCACGATCAATTTCTTTCAAAATATCTGTTTTCATTGATTGAAAAGCAGAACCACAAATCAAAGTTAAAATTTTCAAATTATCAAGGTTAAGGTATCGAAGTAGCTTTTGGAATTCAGATTACCCTATCTCATGAGTAATAATCTGATGGGGTTAGATCTGGATGGTGTAATGAGCCATTTCCGGGTACTTATCATTGAAAAATTCGCAAACCTCTACTTGTGTCGCCTACCAACATCATAATTCTACTTATCTACAACAGTTGATAATTAATGTATACCGCATGATTCTGAGTGTGGTAAGTAACATAATTTCGATCGCCGTGCTGTGATAATTTTATAAGCGCGCGAACATTGCATTTTACCGCACGCGGCTATTGGCAACTTGCGAAACTTCCATTCTGGCACACGTTGCTGCTTACAACGTATTCTATCAAGGATGGCAGGATGCTAGAGACATGTTTTTATTTTTTGCAAACTTTTGGACTTTTTGTCACCGAACAGTTGTAGATAAGATACTGTATATAGTTCGTATGATAATTAGGTATAGTCGCCCTCCAGTGACCACAAACCTCGCCTCACCGGCTTGGTTTGCAATTTTCACACTCGTGCGGTAGTTCTCTTGTTACCACACTTATTATACAGGGTGTTCCAGAGAGATTGGCACATACGGTAACAGCAGATTCCCGATACAAAAATATTGCGATCGCTCCGAACTTGTCTATCCTAAAGTTGATATTAACAGAGATACAGGGTGTCAAAGCCAAATTTTAATTTTTGTTTTATTTGAAGGGCTTTCGAAAGAATAAAGTTATATTGATGAAATTTGATACATGAGGGTTGTTTGTCATGCAAAATTCAAATCTGAGCACGGAATTTCTCTTTCTTGTAGGGGGCGCCAACTACACATCTTTCAACTCATTCAAATAGTGAAAACTCTTTTGTACGCACCGGTACATTTTTTTTTAACAAAAAATTGATTTCTTCATCTAATTTATATGAAGAAGTAATACTTTGTAGAAGTGGCTAAGAGTTACCTTTCTCAAGATATTTGAACTTGAAGTCATCCATGCAATGTGGTTTTAAATAGATTTTGTTCTTGAATAAACATAGGGGGCTTTGAAAACGACGTTATGATGATAGTTTTAACATTGGCTTGAATGCTCAATGTATCTTGATTTAAAAAAAAACATCAGGTTCAATTTTTTTTACAAGAAAAAAAAAAGATCGTTTTTTGATAAATTTTCACAATCTTTTTTGATTTTTTTTACACGAAACATTGAACATCGAAACACTCTAAAAATTACCTTGACAACGGCGTTTTGGATGCGTCCTTTATTTATTTTCAAAATTTTTCATTCGAAACCCCACTACATGGATTACTTCAAGTGCAAATATCTTTAAAAAGTTCACACCTATCCATTTCTATAAGTATATCTTTTTCACGTAAAGATTACGAAAAAATCATTTTTTTAGTTCAAAAAAATTTTCGAGTGCATACAAAAAAGTTATGACTATTTGAATAAGTGGAAAGATGTTTGAGTGGCGCTCCCACATGTAAGAGCCATACCAAGGCCAGATATAGATTTTGCATGTGAAACAACTCCCATAATCAGTATAAACCCTGTATCTCTGTTTATATCAACTTTCGGAATACGCAAGTTCGGAAAGATCGCAATTTTTTCGTGTGAGGAATATGCTTTCACCGTAGGTCCCATTCTATCTAGGACATCCTGTACAATATACCATTCTATTTGTTGCTATCCACTAACGAGCTTGTCTTCGAATTTTTTCAGTGGCACCCAACAGATTATTATTCTCTTTTCATCTGAACAATGACCAATCGATAATTAAAAATAGGTACCAAAATAGAAAATCGTAAGAAACACAACTATTGAATGCTCTGTTCAGAAACACAGTCTCAGTTATTTGATCAATCGTGAATTGCTTGGCTTTGGTCCACCCTGTAAACATAAGATTTCTATATAAAAAACCACAGCCAAAAATAAAAATCAACGTGTCCGATCATTTTCCAAGAAACAAAACCTTCAACTGTATTTCTTCCAACCTATGCGTCCTCACTGAGGATCATATTATTCTCAACATTCACCAATAAAAGTGAGCTGCCAGAAAAGGTCTTGATGTCTTGATGTCAAGATATACTAAAACATACACACCGGCAACATTAGGGGAACGCACAAAATATATATATACAAAGTTTGACATCAATTTTCTCTAGAACTCTATGCTCGATTTCGATATATTTTTTACTGGATTGTCGATCGGCTCTTCAAGAATACATCTGACTAGTTTTCGTTATAAAATTATTCGTCTTATACCATATACAGGAGCGAAAAGGAAGTGAAGATTTTTTGTTGTTTTTTGAGACACTCTGTGGATTGAACCGCTGACAGTTGAATATGGTCTATAGCATCACATTGTAGCCTGATCTTTTCTAAACATTTCCGTTTTTTATTTTCTGTGATATCTCAATTTTTAACAAAAATACAGGGTTACATATATTATATATAAATACAGGTTAAATACAGCGTTCCCCTAATTTTGCCGGCGTGTTTATTTCAGATCTGTTGATAAATTTGGGATGATTCAGGACAATCTCTGCTTCCGTAGCACCCAAATGATGGTTGACATCAAGTCGCCTGAATTGATTTGTGTTAAAATTAACTTATTCCTCGACTTATTCATTTTCCAGTCATTTTTAGAAATATCGAAACTATGTCTCCAGTATGAAATAACGTATGAAAATATATCATATTATTGAAAAAATTACAAGACGATAAGTATAATCATTCATTCTCACGTCTTTGCTTGGACATCAAAGTCAAATATATATTTCCCACGAACGGAATCAAAGGTATAGACCTTCCATTCATTTGGAACGAAAACTTCGTCACTTTATACTTCAGAATAAATAGAAATACATAATATGCGAAAAACGACAAGACCACGGATACTGAAATCTTTAGACTCGATACAATTAGTGAATGGAAAGCATCCATCACTTTTGCTCACTATCACCACATTAAATAATGAGAACCTCGATGGTTTGAGATTTAAGACATCAGTGAAATCAGGGACTAGTTAGATAGCCATAATTGAAATAATTTATCAACCTTTAATAACTCAATGTTTTATGAAAGCATGAATCCAAAAACCGATTGGTTAACTAGAAAGCTATTACTAATGTTGATTTGATCAGTGTGGGCATGACAACAGTGGGACATGTGGCGTGATACAGTTAGCTGTGGAATAAAGTGCTGGAAAGTTGCTTCGCGACATGGAAATCTTTACCCGAAATCAAATCTTGATATTTTCGAATCGGAAAGAGATGTCGAGTTGTGGTCTCCGGGAGCTCTTTTACTAATTCTTCCACCTTTAAAGGGTGATATGTACGATTCACAATTCTTGGTCTTGAAAATTTTTCTATCCATATTTTGAATCTTTGAACCATTCTCTTTTTCAGAGTTTCTCTTGAGAATAGCTATCTTTTTCCACACTGTTGCATAGAGTGGATTGATTTTGGACACGAGAAAAGATTTAGGCACAGACCGAACGTTATTGACTGCAGTGGCGTGCAGTAAAAATCTGTTTCTTCAACATGATTTGATCAAAACATTAATTTTTGACTGAACATGCAAATCATCAGCTTGATGGGCCAATCCTAGTCGCAACTTTTTTCTCTGGGGGTGTATTTCACTGGCGGGTCAACGATTTTTTTTTGTTTTGGTTTGATCAGAAGTGCTCACAAATTTTTACAGCACGCCGATGGAGTCAACAGCGTTCAATTTGTGTCTACATCTTTCCTCTGTTTCAAAATCAATCCACTCTATTATTCAATAAACTTCAAATAGAATAATGAGGATGAATGAAACAACCGTTGATGTTCAACCGCTATTCCATTCTGAATTCTCCACTCGTCATCCTGACTCATTCCATCGGCCGGCCCATAACATAAACATTGAGATAAGGAAATATTTGGATCAACACTACTTCATATTATACAGTGATCTTAATAATGTTTGGACATAATGGGGCGTATTCAATTATGAATGGAATACAACAACAACATAACTTGCTACATAACTATAACTACAAAATACAATTAACAACATAGAAAATGACTTACAGTAATTATTACTAAATACAACAAATCACAAAATACAACACTATACAACATCGTTGGGACAATCAAAAAATGGCACAATTTTTCTAAAATTCGATAAATAGAGTTATAACCAGATTTTGAAAAATCCGAGAGAGTACTTCTCTCAGTATGGTCCAAAGATTCAAAATATGGATGGCAACATTTTCAAGAACAAAATTTGAGAATCTGGAATACCACTAAACTTTACTAAATAAAGATGACTTCCTTTGTCCTCCCTGTATAGGTGTCAAGGACCTTCCGAAGACCGCAACTCGATATCTCTTTCCGTTTCGAAAATATCAAGATTTGAATTTGGGTAAAAATTTCCAAGTCGCACAGCAACTTTTCAGCAGTTATCTAAACTCGTTGAGGAGGAAAGCTATTGACAGGTTATTTGACTGTTCTACTATCGAGCGGACGCCCGACCTATGTTTTATCTTGGTTAATACAGTGTAGAAAGCCAAAGTTGTATTCATGTGGTGGTCAACCTTTGATCCAAAGTTTTGTATGTACAATACAAAAAAAAACATAGTCGGCGACGCAAGTGCTAACAAGCATCTCTTCTTTTTGTTTAGTGGACTACAAGCTTTTTTATCTAATTTTGTTCTCATTCTGGATACAAGCAAGGCATTTTATACAACTAAACTATGACATCAGAGAAGGTGTTTTGAAAACAGTTTTTTTTTGATAAATGTCTTGATTCCATAACCAATATTTCATAATTCTGAGGTGGAAGAAATCAGCTTTTTCTTGGCTGCCATTTTGGATTCAAGAAACGACCTATGTCTATGTGGTCATTGATTTTGTTTCAATCTTGTAACCTTTCCATAAGTCAGAAAAGGAGAAAAGGAAAGATAATCAATGACGTGAGAAAAAACCCTCGTGAAACGATTTCTATGAAAGGATGTTTATCAAAAAACGACAAAAGGATGATGACATGTTTGTTTCTAGGAAAAAATCCATCTCCTATCTACTTTTCAAATAAAAAATAGATCTTCACCCCAAAGGTAATTTTCCGAGGTCAACTTTACAGCTCACAAGTTAAGTGAAATTATTATGTTTTTTTTTTATCAGCCCTCACGTTATTGATTTTGGAACACTCATATTTTATTATAATTGATTTCACTGTCCACAATTTTTTCATATTCTGCATAATGCACGTTATCTTGTTTTTTTAAAAACTAAGAAGAGGGCAATTATAGATCTAGAGCATTCAATCTATTTCACTGCAATAATCATGATGCTCTGGATCAAAATTATAAATTAAAGACAATGAAACTAAATGCATTTCTCTTAGAAAATGAGAACATGATTTTGGCGCTAACAAGATTTCCTTTTACATTACGATAAAGTTCATCTTTGAGCTTAGCAGCCTTTTAGCAAAGTTGTAAAAGGTTCTCCAGACTTTTATTAAATGCAGATTCATTCCTGACGGAATCTAATGGAGCCAGCTCTACTATGATAATAGCGTCGTTCAAATCCAGCAGAAACTAATGCATTTCACCGCCAATTTTAACAAATTTTGATCTTATTCTCAGCTTATTTCTACCGTAATGCATCTTGTCTCACATTTAATTGTGCCTGATAATTGCTGATTTCGCTTCACTGGATTACTTTCTTGTAAGATGTTAACGCTAGTGTGAAATAGATTTGGAGCTTCATTTGTCAACATAACTGAAATCTGGCTACGATACTAAATAACTTAAATGAATTATCACTGCATCTAGAATAACTGTGTTTTCATTGTTTATGTTTAGTCGATATAACCCAATGTGGACTCATGGTTAACATCAATGTTGAGTAGCCGAATGTGCAAGATTTTATTCTAGATGATCAGTGAAAGACGTGATCATTTTTAATGAACTTATAAGAGAACGATGAAGAAAAAATCTTATGAAAATAAGTTTACATCCCCCTCGGATTCAAGATATTGTTACTAAAACAGAAAAAAAAATAGATGTAAAAAAAAAGGAAAAAGGTGGTGGAAGGAGATCCTCTAAGCCTTTGGGTACGAAATAGGGATGGTGGAGATAGGTGAAATGCTAACTCATGCGGACAGTGGCCGTGGCAGAAACACTCTCAAGAGTCGACCACTAAGCCATACCGATCTATCTAGACCAGTCCTATTAAAATAATTTAACCTGACTTGTTTGACTCGTACGTCAGGATTTGCGCCAAAAATGACTGATAAATGAATCGATAGGCAAGTAACGCTAGTTCTTTTGAGTATTCAACTGACTATCACGTTTTTTTGTTCCCGATTGGAAAAGTTGGATAGTGGAGACATTTAATACTGACTATCACGTTTTTTTGTTCCCGATTGGGAAAGTTGAGTAGTGAAGACATTTAAGATACAAGTGATTGATATCAAATACCGCCAAGTGATCACTAGGCGTGCCGTGTAATTAATGTACCGGTTATGTGTTGAGTGTGGCAAACGAAACTTGAGCAAATGAAAATCAAATCACGATAATTATAGCTAAATCCTCAAGTAGATATCTGAAAATTCACACAACCAGGGTAGAGAGCCATAGATACAATTGGTGATAGTCGTGATGTAGCTTGAGGTCTTACAATCGATAAACTGGAATGGACTCACGAAATAGAATAGGGTACAGATCAGTTCATCCTTGTGAACGTCAGCAGGTTAGTGGTTGAGTTCCAATTGTCCAAATATCGCACGGGTTAGGCTTAGCGAGTATAGTGGGGCCTACCCTCTGAATACCAGAGGGTCTTGAACCAGGATTGTACAATTTGGTCCAGAAGTACAGTAAGAGTGGGTGTTGAATGAAGAATGAAATAAGTACAGTGAACGAACAGTACGTAAGAGACATTACACTAACAAACAGCACGTAAGCAGAATCAGTAGCAGTGACATACAAGCCTGAAAAGCAGAAATATCAAATAGGAAAGGAAGTTCGACGTTTGTGCAATCTTACCACAGATGTGAGGGGGCCTACGCACGTGGTTTGATTGAAGCTGGGTGGATTTTCACGATCTAAATCAACAAAGTCTGCACTAGGGCAATTGATACAGCTACAAAGCTAGAGCTATCACCAAAATTTGATTTGATCGGAAAATTCTTTAGAAACATGGCAAATATGCCACGAGGTATGTTTCCACACGGTAACCTCAGCTCTAACTGAATTTCTCAGATTTTCTCAGAGTGTGTATAATATTCTACGGAACCAAATGTTTGGATGTTAATGGTAAGTACAAAGCCGTATTGAATGTCAAGAGTAACATTCATGTGGCTGGCAAGATTGCGAATTTTGAACTACTCCGCATCGGACAGCCGTGAAAGAAATAGACATTTTTCAATTGAAAACGTTTGTAATTATTAGGTTTTGTTGGTTACCAATAAAAGGGTTCTATTTTGAGTAACTAATAAGGAAAATTAGACACAAACGAATGGTTGGATTATTTTTTCAGATACATACCAACAGAATATTTTCAGATTTTTATGTCGAGCTATGTTTCTTTTATGAGAAATTTTGATAAGATGGAACGAAATAGCCAAAAAAATCTGGTGAACCAGGGATGCACCACAGAACTACTTACAGGTGACATCTACTTTTAATACAATCCCTCCAATCAAAAATTACCTACTCGCAATAAGGGACCCCCAAGAGAAAAAAACGGTAGGACCCGTCGACTTCCTATTTTTGGAGTTCCGTTCTGACGCTTAGCTGATTTGCCCTTTTATGGGTTAGGAACGTGTGTTGAAAGTGCATCAAATACATCCTACAACATCAAGCAAGTGGTCGAGTGTATAGTCATAGTTCTGTTAATTGCATTCTTTTTTTCTGCCGTTGCTGTTTCTGCAATATTTAAAGTCACGGTCGTCCTTGTCGACAACTACCATGTCCCCTACTCTCAATTGTTGTGCCTGTGGGCGGCAGCTTGGTGGATCGTATCACTGCTGTTCAGTATGTTTTTTGAATGCCCACGAGGAATGTGGACGATCATCCGCTGATGGGGACCAGACAGACTGCATGGAGGTGTTCAAAGTGCAATATCGACAATGCAACTGGTAACGTGAATGTTTTTCATTTTAAAGCTATCATGGCTCAGCTAAGCTCTATGTCAGCATCTGTTGCTTTATGCGATAGCAAAATTCAGGATCTCACATCGCTGGTTTCTACACATGGTGAAACAATATCGCATTGTGAAAAAAGCATAGCTTTGTTACAACAGGAAAATATTGCTCTCCAACAGAGAATTGTTGTTCTGGAAACCAAATCTATTGATCCGGGAAAAAACTCATTGGAGGAGTTTCTGGCCGAAGCAAGAGAAAGGGAAATGAGGCGTTCGAACGTAATCGTGGTTAACATGCCTGAATCAAACGATGACATCAAGAATGCCCGTGAACTGTTTTTCTGCCTTCTGCCTACTTCTGACGTTATACCCATCTTCCATGCATCCAGAATCGGGAATCCTTCCACACACCGCCCTAGATTGCTCAAGGTCTTACTGAAGTCCCCTGCTGATGCCCTTTCTATCTTCAAACAGAAAGCTAATCTGTCAGAGAACCCACGTTACAGAAACATCAGAATTCGTTCTGATCTGACGCCCAACCAGTCCAGAGAGCTTATCAAACTCCGAGAAGAACTGAACACTCGCAGTAAGGATGGTGAACGTGCTCTTACTATTCGCTACGTGAATAGTGTTACACGAATCGTCGAAACAAAGGACCAATCACGCGGTAAAAGACCGCGGGATGAAGATTTTTCGCCAGAAAACCAATCAAATCAAAAGATACCCAAGCCGCAAATTAACAAACATAATTATCTGGAACATGTACGGCTTTGGAAATCTGGACCAATTTCTTGCCGAGGGTAAGGATTTCGATTTTTTGTGCTTAGCAGAAACATGGTTCACAGGGACGCTACAGTGCCCACGAACGCTAATGGCCGATTTTGACATAACCTACGCCAGTGCTACAAGGTAATCCTCTCGCGGCCGGGCCAGTGGCGGCTTGGCAATTCTTCACAGGAAATCTTTCCAATGTGAGTTATTGGATCTTTCTGACTCATGGATTATTATCAAGGCCAATACCAGTAGAACTCAGTATCACCTCCTATCCTGCCAAGTACCTCTCATTTTACTGTTCATTGTTTGCTTTGCCTCTACTTGCCCAAATTCGCATGTGTTATAAATTCTACTGTGAATTTTATTTCCGGGGCACATCATACGAGATAAAGCAGAACGAGCTGTGTTCGGTTTGTAACATGCAGGAGCTTGAATCGCTAAGTCATGTTATGTTTTATTGTCCTTTGTATACAAATCTGCGTCCACCGAGTTGGAGTAACTCTAATTCGTTTTTGAGCTTGTTAAATAACCTAACTCCATGTTTAGTCAGGCAAATATGTTGTACATTAATGAATAATTTCAGGCTGCGTTCATTTCTTAGGAATGAGTAATTTATTCGAATCTACATGTTTGCACTTCTTTTCTAGTACTTAAGTTGTTAGTAGTTTTTTTTTTAATGTAAGGAATCTGAGGTTTAACGAGACTGAACTCAATTGTTACGAAAATGTATTTTTTTATAAATAATAAAGATTGAATTGAATTGAATTGACTTCGTATTTCTCCCCATGAGCATTGGTGAGACTAACACCCAAATTTTCAAATCGAAATGTGGGTTAAGTTAACCGATAGCTTGTTTTGGAGGCCTTTCGATCTTTATTGAAATTTTAGGGTTTGGAGCTTGTGATGTCACTTCCAACTTGCTTTCATTTCTCAAAAACATTTTTGTTTATTTTGATAAATTAACCGCAAGAGTAGGCTGTTCTTGAACTTGAGGAATATGCTTAGGGGCAAAAGATCTCCAAAATGGACTATCACAATACCGTTTGCGAGGGTTATTTGAGGTGAATGTGGTTACTTTCTTTTGGTTAAGACACCTGGGTGTCAAGAGTTAATAATTATTTTTATCTACGACTATTTAATAATAGATGCATTATGCTGTGATAATGATTTCCGTGGAATATGAATTTCATATTCCACACCCGTGGAATACAATACAATACAATACAATCGACCTTGCTTGGCTTGTTACTTGGACAACTAAAGTAATTGATTTTGACAAATAGTATATTTGACGCTGATTCATTCATTGTGAAAATTTTTCTTATTTTAAATAATTTTGATGCAAATTACAATTTTCTTGGAAAATCTGCAAAATGAATAGTCGTAGATAAAGCATAGTATTTGGTTCGGCTTAGGAGATTTTCATTTTTTTGCATAAAATCAATGAGATGTTTCCTTTTCTTAATCTTCTCACGAAAAGTAGTAGAAAAACATTGATTTTTCAAAATGAGATGAGAAGATACGTGAACGCAGGTGAATTTTGGGCAGTGTACGAAAAAAGAATTTACAAAGCGAATACAAAGCGTGTCTCTCAGGAATGTTATCTAGAAATTTCTGTATGACATCAAGTCCAAAAGAATAATGAGCATTCGTCGCATCTCATTCAATCAAAATTCATGGGCAGCTTACACAATGTCGTATCTTTATGATAGTAAAATACAGGGTATCCGTTTTAAGTGATAGTGATCACTATTATTGCTATCTTCGAAACAGTAAGAGCTACGAAGTTAGTTAAATGCGAGAAAAAAAATGCCGTTTTTGACGCTCATCGAAGATCCATTCACTGTTTCGTGAATTTATTTTTCGTTTGCGTCATACAGGGAAAATTGTAAAAATGGCCCAGATCAGGTGATCGTGGTGATCAATGTATGGCCGTTGCTACCGATTTCATCTCTGGGGATTGAAATGTGTTTAAGAAAATCACACATCACGAAAGTCCAGGTCCGTATTTGAAATATTCAAGTTGATGTTCACTCGAATACGGGACGAAACAAAACTTTGGTGCTTCGATTCATTTTTGTAGATGTTTCAAACATATATCATTATAATTGGATTAAACGTTTTCAAGCCTTTTAAATTTTTAATTATGATGAATCCAAAGCCGTATTTCTGATAAATCCGGATGATGTCGAATCGTCGTTGATGTTATTTGTCTGGTGCACCATTAAAAAAGGTATGAAGAAAGAATTTAAAAATGATGAAAACAGATCACGGTTCGTATTTGAAAAGAGTAAGTTCATGATGGTTACTAGAATACGGAACGACGTATACACATTCTGAAGACGTTTTGTGGAATTGAAAAAATTATAAAACTTTCAAATTTGGCTTTTGTCTCGAAAATGAATAGTTTCTGAAATATTAAACAAGATTAGTTGGAGCCATTTTCTCAATTTACACCATCACACAAACTAAAAATAATTTTGCGACACAGTGGATGAATCTTCGATGGTTGGCAACTTTTCTCCTATTTAACTGACCTGGACTGAGACTCTGTAACTCGATAAATCGAAAGAGCAAGAATTCTCTTGCGGTTACCAGCGTTTGCCTACTCTGTAAGCAAAGTCTATATATTCCAATAAGTCCGGTAACTCCTTTGTTCTTTTCGAAAACGCCGTCGTTTTTTGCGTGAGGCCATAAATCATAGTCATTGCTGGTTCACGAGCAAATACGAGGGGTCGGGCGACGATTTTATTTCGAATGAGTTTACAAGGTGCACTCGAGATGAATAGAATAATGCAATAGCAAATGTATGTATTTTGGTTTTGAAAAAACAAAAATTTTTTTTAATTTGTTCCTTTTTTTCCATTTATATTGTCAAACATAAAATAATCCCAACATTCTATATTCAATATTTCATCTCATTTTATTTTGAATAATTTCACAATATGGAGGAAAATGTACTTGATAGAATTTTCTCGATGTCAAAAATTGAATTAAGTACAATCTATAAGTAATCTATTTAAATATTGCAACAATTGCGAGCAACGATCTCGCCTATGAGCCAAAGTTGTTTTTTAAAATATGATTTCCGGAATAATTTGATTGACAATATCATAATATAATCGTTTTTATAATTAAAAGTTGACTTGAAAAAGAAATTGCTAAAATTTGGGATGAACGATTAGATTAGCTGAGTTACCTTTACGAAAATGAAAGAAGGGAAAATTGGGAATCAAATGAAAAATACAAATAGTGTTTATTTACATACAAATTTAATTCTAAGTAATAATAATTAGGTACTAATTATTGAAAAATACCTTTTGTCGTCAATAAATAATAGAAATTTTACCTTCAAAATTTACTGGATCTGTTTGAGTATGATGATCGATTGGGAACCTGGAAAGGCTTGCAGGTTCTTTGGAAGAGACCGTCTCATGTGTTTGTTGAACGTCTTCTATAAAATAGTTATATGAAAATATAGACAAATAACATAAATCAAAAATAATAATTTTAATAAACATATAAGGTATACAATGCGAAACACGCAATCTCTGCCGGCAAGAAAAAATGCGAACTCTAAAATAGTCTTGAAGGAAATTAATTAAGTATTATAAAAAATATGTATATCTATATGTATTATATACAATATAATGAAAACATCATACCTTCATGTCGAAGAAGTAACTTTGTAGAAACGGCAGTACTCAATAAACGTTTCCCAGACAAAGTGAATGAATTTTCATCAAAATGAATGCTACATATTCTGATGTTGAAAGCTTCTTTAGGTGTTACGTTTGCATACTTATGCTCTTCAACAAATCCTAGGACGTCTTTCCATTGCTGACACCTTAAAATAACGAAGATTTCAATAAATGTCACAATTTATCCAGCAATTTATACATTTAAAACTTGAACAAAAAATAATTTTGAGTTTCAGATTCTCATAGGCTTTAATTAAGTTTATAGCTTACCTGACAGGGTCCTTGGGAAAACGAAAAAACGAAAATTGTCTATTAAACACACTATGATTGTAACATGATTCCACACAACACTAACTTCCATGAGGAGCCATCGCACACAAATAAAAACACCACAAATAAGTTCCACAAAATAAAATTTAGGGACACTATTTTTTGACGCACTCGATACAACGCTTGGCTGAGCCACCGTGTAACAGCCAACTGATAAAATGACCAGCCCGGCTGGGAGAACGCCGGGCGAGACGAGGTGGGAAGGCAGGGGGCGGAATTTCGGGCTGGTCGAGAGAGTGAGCAGACTTATTGGAATATATAGACTTTGCTGTAAGCATCGTTCGGTTGGGACGTCGGGTTCAGAGGCTTTCCGATTGATATAAGCCAAAGAAGCCTGAAATACATTCGCTATTAATCGCTATGATGGACCTCTCTCTCTCTGAAGCGTTCGGAATAACATATTTCTGTCTTCGTTGTAGATACGACGATACGTGAATACGGCTGTCATCCAAAACCAAAACATACCAGACCTCACTTTCTCACATGTCTTTTGTTTATGGTTTGGAATAGTTTGGATGTGGAATAAAATGTGAAAATAATTCTATCGTTCAAAAGAGCTCCAAAACCCAATAAACAACGAGCTGCAATTATTGATTATTGAATTATAAAGAGATGGTGAAACATCGATTTATTGGAGTTAATGTGAAGATGTTATGCTATAAGCTAATCATAAAGTTAAATAAAATTGAGTTTTGGGTCAAAAATTAAGAATATGGCAAGAGGCGAGATCTATAGTTCTGCTAGACACAACAGGTAGGTAGGTAACATGTATTTTGGAACGGATATAAACTCATATAAACTTATATCTTCCAAAACACATTTTTATTTGAGGTTTATAGATAATTTTTCATATACTTCCAAAATATTATATTTGTTGATACCTATTTGAAATGAACTGCTGGTAGGGGGTAAAATAACAATAGCTAATCAATCATCATTTACCAAATTAATTAAAAATAACAACAAAATACCGTGAATATATTATATTTGTGAGGTTAATATTGAAAAATTATCCTCTCTTTTTCCTGGCATCAACTACCAGCCCAATGTTTTTGACAAGCTTGTACGTAGATTTGCTACCAGAACGAAAAGTCGAGGCCAATAGAGAAACGTTTACGGAGTTCCTCGATTGTCAAGAGATGTTTTCGTTTCGCTTCCCTTTCTCTTTCTCTTTCATAGAGAATGTAAGTTACAAAGTCTCAGCCCTGGTAGCACTTCATGTTTCGAAAAAGCAATAGTGATATCACTTGAAACGGACATCAAAATGTAATATGGGGATCTGAGCCTCAATCACCAATCATCTAAGAAATCCCTTCAAGTGAAGCTGGAGTGGTGATTAATGACAGAAACACTCTATGATGATGAACTCAAATAAAGTGGCTGTCATTCACTGTAGCGTCTGAACAGAAAGCGGATGATGAACTTTGACCTCTCTGATTTGTTGTTTTGACATTTGACCTTAGAGAGATCAAAGTGCATCCAATCCCGATCAGCTTTCATTTGGCATAAAAAAAAAAATTCTTCTACAAATAAGTATGAGGAAGTAATGCGAATAAATATTCTAAGACTGTAACAGAGAACTCATCACCAATATTTATTTGACCTGTTATGAAACAAGGATGTCAAACTTTGACCTCGTTTATGTCTCCACTTCTTAATGTCCATGAAAAAGTGACAGGTATCATTTTCGTCAAATCAATTCGTGATGCAAACGATTTTCACATATTCGCATCGATATTGTTGAACCTCCTTCGAGATGTGAATAATTTAGATACCTCCTGACAATGATTGATCCCTTGTCAAGATGGGAGCCATCTTCATGAAAGACCAGACAGGGGATTGCTTATGACTCCTTCAGTCATTGAATCGCAAGATACCCAGGGGCATAGCCACGGAGGGAGTTTTGGGGGTCAGAACCCCCCCCTTGATCAGAAAGTATAATTGAAAAACAAATTTGAATATAAATTATGAAATAGTAGCGGTCTTGCAATCTCTTGGAAAATTCATGCATTCCAGCAAAGAGGTCATTTGGGAGGCGTAAATTTCAAAATTAAGGACTACTAAGGAGGTAGGTACAATATGAGTATGCACATTTTGCGTATTGCTATGCTCACCAATTTAACAAGGAACAAGCAATGTCAAGTATAACGAGCGTAATTTTTTTTTATTATTCTGAATGGTATTCCCATTTTTTTTTTTCAAATTCCTCTGACATAACAGCAGCCTCAAGAGATGTTTGTGACAAACGATTCAAACGAATACCAAGATCAGTGTTAGCACAAACGCGTTGGAGCACTAATTCGTACTTTACCAGACGCTGGAAGTACCCATAAATGTTATGAGTCATGGATTTGAGGGAAGATTGATTAAAAAAGAGGGGAAATTTCTCACAATTCTCCGCCTGCGGCGCTCCATCTGTCCGAGCCCAGGACCCCCCCCCTTATAAATTGTCTGGCTACGCCACTGAAAATACCCATTATGGCACAGCGGCAACTTTCACGAAAGATATGAAGATGTGAAGTTATTGTTTTTTTTTAATATCTGATTATGCAAGTGACGTTCATACAAAATAATCTGTTTATGCATGGAACATCATTGGTGGCTATAGTCATGGTACATAGTATTGACACTGTTAATGATAATTTTTAACAATTCAATTGAAAAAACAGTATTTGTTGACTAGAACATGGATCGATGCTTGCACCACGGGCATTACTAAATGATGATTTCTCTCCGTATAGTTTAAGCCGACTCTATCATATCCTGGATAAAGATCTTGATACTCAAATACATAATATCTATATATTGTGTTGTGTTGAAAAATTATTTTTCATGGAGAAATGCGGACAAATTGGAAAAAAAATCCACTCTAACAGGAAGTGAGCATTTATGATCTAAAAATGTCTTTTTGCGACTTCAAGTGTAGAAGTCTTGCAATTAGTTTATATGGCAGTGGGACCACAAAAGTTGTTGAATTTGATGTTATCGTTTATACACGACATTGGAATTAGCACTCCAAAGAACCTTGAGAGAGTACATATTACGTCAGTGAGATTCAGGAACTTTTGATTATTAATGTTAATGGGGACTGAAAGGGTCAAATGTGCCTTTTAGCCCAGTAAAGATGTCGGTTTTTCAAAAAAAAATCCAAACAGAATGATATTTTCGGGGTTTCTTGGGGACTGCCTCCTGAGTATACAACCAAAAAATCTGACTCAAACTCGTGGTACGTTTTGTTAAGAGGTGGTTCACTAAACATCTTTTTATAGCAGAGAGAGAGAGAGCTTAACAAAAGTTATAGAAAATTAAAAACTGATCAACGTTACCCCATAACATTTTCTATAGCTCTAATACTAAACGAGTTGCAGCGCATCAAATGATAAATAAGTTGAGATGGCAACAAGGGTGGTTTTGAAAATATTTTTGACAAAAAAATCCCCTTGAAGAAGGTTTGAGGGAATCAAAGGCTGAACAACTTTCCGCGATGAAATTCTCGAAGATCTCTAAAAAATATTTTAAAACCAACCCGGTTGCTAGCCGAATTTTGTCATTTGTTGCGCTGTAACTCATCAAGTAATAGAGCTGTCGAAAAATGGTACGAGGAAAAGTTTTTCAGTTCTTGTCCTCTATAACCTTTATGAAGGTCATTTTGCCCCGAATAAATTTTTAGGAAACCACCTATTCAGCGCAAAACGTGCCAGGAGTTCGAGTCAGATCTTTTGTTTGGATCCTCAGGAGGCATGCCTCAAGCATCCCTGAAAACATCATTGTGTTTGGATTTTTTTTGCCGACCCATATTAGCCGACTACAACTTTACCGGGCTATGCAGCAATACTATGAAGAGCCCCATCTATCTATACTTATAAAAGAGCTTGTTCTGACTGACTCATCAACGCCGAGCCAAAACTATTATAGATAGAGCCATGAAATTTTGAAAAGATGTTCTGCTAAATATTTCTAGGTGTGCTAAGAAAGGATTTTGTGATTTTTTTCTAAGGGGGTGAAAAGGGTGGGGGTAGGAGAAAACATATATTGATGAAAATTATGTATTTTTGGTCACACCAACGTGAAACTTCATATAAATAATCTTGATTGAAATTGATTGGACACATGCCTCGTTATTTTTTGAAATTCAACCCCTAATGGGGTCAAAGTCGGGCTCATAGGAGATTATGAGGTGGGAAAAAGCATTAATTGATAAAATATTATGTATTTTTGCGAAAATCAGCCCCTAAGGGGGTCAAATTTGTACTCAACAGAGTGGGTGGAAAAAATCGTTGATTGATGAGAGATTATGTATTATTAATAACATCATGTTTAAACTTCATGTTAAGAATCTTGAATAAAATTGATTGAACACATGTATCGTTGTTTTATAAATTCAAACCCACAAAGTCGGGCTCAAAGGAAATGAGATGGAAAACAATATTTGTCGACCTCGTATTTCAGAACGAATTCGAGGGCTAGGTAAAATAACGTATTTTTATTCACATCGACTTCAAACTTCATATCAATAATCTAGCATAAAATCAATGAAACACATGTTTTGTCGTTTTTCAAAATTCAACCCTCGAGGGGGTAAACGGGGTGGGGGAGTGAAAAATCATAAATCAATGGAAAAAATGTATTTTTGGTCACATCGACTTGAAACTTCATCATGATGATCTTGGATAAAATTGATAAAACGGCAATAAATTCCGGCAATAAATTCCACGGCAATAAATTCCGGACAAAAATGATTTGAATCAATTCGATATCCCTGAAACTTTTAAATTTTTGTACCATTTTGACAAAATTTTTACCACAGTGTAGCCCTATGTTTCGAGATAATACCCTTGATTTTGGTTTTGGAAAAATACTAATCGCTTGGACTTGCATGGACAAATGTTCCAAAATTCCATATTGTCCCAATTTACCTTATGTTCCATATTGGCAATCGTATCATGGTGTGACCTTGTATCAATTGAAAATGGAAAATCAAACACATTGTATAGGCATGCTACATGCTAGGTAGACATGTTCGCAATAGATATCTGGAAACCTTTCCCGATTTGCGAGAAGCTCTTCTTGAAAAGTAACAAATATTTTTCAAGTGGCATCAAAAGCATGCCATTCGCATGGCAGAAGTCATAGGAATACGATGTGACAATACGCGCTATCAATTTAGAAACATTTGTTCATGCAAGTCTATAAAAATGTTTTCATTCATTGTTGATAAAATATCGAAAAATTGCAGCATGTTCTTCAAGCATCTGTATCTGCTTTAAATAGGCAGATATTGACATGATCAAAAATACATTTTGTTGAGAAAAGATTGTGTAATGTATATATGTTAGGATATTACGATAGAGCATTTGGCAAGCACGCGTTTTCAGTTGTTCAGTTTTTGTAAACAGGTAGATAAAAAAGGTGTGACATACCGCACGTGGAATGAGTATTGATAGAGTGACTATTAAGTTGTTCACGTGTTTTATTGTTCTTATTCCCGGACATTACACTTGGCGACGATCGGTACTCACGTTAAGTAATTCAAAGAAATAGGAGAGCACTAAGTGAATAGTGAAAAGATTTCAGTAGTGATAATTGATTGTGATAGCAATGTCGGCAGTTGGAGATATTGGTCTCAAACTACATTTTGATCCGAAAACTAGTGATTGGGATGTGTTTCTTAGCAGACTTTCCCAGTATTTTATTGCTAAGGAAATTAAGGATAATGGAATAAAACGCGCTGTGTTGCTTTGTAGTCTAGCGGAGGAGGCCTATCTGCTAGTACAAAATCTTTGTGTACCTGAGAAGCGAGAAGACACGAGTTTTGATAATTTGACAAAACATTTGACGACTTATTTCGAAGAAAAAAATGTAGTGTGGGTGGAAAGAGGAAAGTTCTACGCGGCGTACAAGGAAGAAAAAGAAACGGCACAACAGTGGTCTACACGTCTCAAAGGGCTATGTAGCAAATGTCAATTTGGGGCTAGTTTAGACACTAAGCTGACAGCTATTTTCATTAACCATTACAATGAAGGCAGGATAAAAAATAACCTGTATTCTCTCAAGGCGTCGGTTAGTTTCGGTGTGGCAGTAGAGGCTGCGTGTCTTCATGAAGCAACAGAATCAGGCATAAGAGAGGCATCTTCACTACCCTTGGTAATTAAAAGGGAGCCGGAACCTTCCGCGGACGTTTTTAAAATCACAAAAAGCAGAGGGACCCCGATCCAGTATCAGTCAAGATCCGGATTTCACGGCAACAATGGCAACAGGGGAGCTGGCACGTCCACTTTTTTTGGTCGGACGGTACCAAGTTCGAAACAGGGGCCAGGAGGGGGACAATTTGGCGATAACGCTACAGCTGTCAGAAACAACAATAGCAGGTTTAGAAATAGTGGTTTAAGCGGTAAGTGTTGCCGATGTGTGAAAAATCATGCAGCCAATCAATGCCCTTACAAAGAGTATATATTATGTAATTCATGTCATCGTCAAGGACATTTTATGGCAATGTGTAATAATAATAAAACAGTAAATGTTTTGTAAGTAGCTGAGGACAGTAGCGATTCGGAATTGTACCCTGTGTATACAATTCAAACAGAATTCGATGTACCAATATCCTTAGAAATAATTGTTGAAAATGTTAAAATTAAATTTGAGCTGGATTCGGGCGCCGCAGTCTATGTAGTACCACAATCTATATATAAAAGGCATTTTTCGGGAGTGCCGTTGAGCGAAACCAACATAGTATTGGTCAATTTTTCCGGACATAAAATCAAACCATTAGGGAAAATGCAATTAAATGTTGAATTTAAAAAGAAAAACAAAGATATTGAATTTTTTGTTTTAGCTGAGGAAGGTCCAGCATTGTTAGGAAGAAATTTTATCAGGTCATTTGATTTGGTGTTTGGTGAGGGTAAAGACATTAGAGTAATTGAAGTGGATTACATAACCAAATTAAAAAATGACTATCCGTCTGTATTTTCAAATGAATTAGGGGCTTTTAAAGGACTAGAGTTGAAATTTAAATTGAAGTCAGATGCAGTTCCAAAGTTTTTTAGACCGAGACCCCTTTCCTTTTGCTCTTAAACATAAAGTGGAAAAGGAGCTCGACAAACTATGTCGAAGTAATGTTATTTCGCCTGTAGAGTTTTCGGAATGGGGTACGCCAATTGTACCTATTGTAAAAAAGGACGGCAATGTGCGAATCTGTTGTGATTATAAAGTTACAATTAATCCATTTTTAATTGCGGATAAATTTCCGATTCCGAGATTGGATGATCTGTTTTATAAATTACAGGGAGGCGTTCAATTTTCAAAAATTGATTTAAGTCAAGCATATCAACAAATCTTATTACACGATTCAGCTAAGCCATTTACTGTTATCAGTACTCATAAAGGGTTATTTCAGTTTAACCGATTACCTTTTGGCGTATCCTGTGGACCGGCTCAGTTCCAGCGTATTATGGAACAAATGTTCGATAAAATGACACATGTAACAGTTTTTCTTGATGACATTTTGGTGACTGGAATAGATAGAAATTCGCATATAATGAATTTAAAGGGTGTGTGGGATACATCAAAGTCAGTTGGACTCACTGTTGATAAAGATAAATGTTTATTTTTTTCCGATTCAATTTCTTATTTGGGATTCATCATTGATAAGGAAGGACTACATAAATGTGAAAAGAAACTTCAAGCTATTCAGGAAATGCCTGAACCATGCAACTTCACACAGTTAAAATCATTTTTGGAAGCTGTAAATTATTATGATAGATTTATTCAAAACATTCCCGATATTTTAAATCCGCTTTATAAACTATTAAGCAAAAACACTGTTTGGCGTTGGACTGAAGAATGTAAAAATTCCTTTGTAAAAATTAAATCGATTTTGATGTCTGATAATGTACTCGTTCACTTTGACCCCGAACTGAAAATAAATTTAACAGTGGATAGTTCTGATTATGGATTAGGGGCAGTATTGTCGCATGTTTTCGCCAATGGAGTTGAGAAACCGATCTGTTACGCATCACGTACGTTGTCAAAGGCCGAGCAAGGTTATTCAGCGCTACATAAAGAGGCAACTGCTATCGTGTGGGGAGTAAAAAAATTTTCACAATATGTATATGCCAAGAAGTTTAACCTCATCACAGATAACCGAGCTCTGTTAGCTATTTTCGGACCAAAAAAGGGCATTCCGGTGTTAGGCGCTAATCGCTTACAAAGATATGCACATTTTTTGAATGGGTTTAATAAGTACGTGAATACGAAAGAGAATATAGCTGATTTTTTAAGTCAACTTCCGGTAAAAATGGAAGAAAATGAAAAAGAATATTCTCAGGTTAGCTTAAATCACGTTATTAGGGAATCAGAGATTCCGATTGATGTTAAGATGATTGCGGAAGAATCAAAAAAGGATCCCTTGTTATCTCAAATTATGCAGTATGTTTTATTGGACAAGTGGCCTAATAAGAGGACTGATGCAATTAACCCTTATTTTTGTAAAAGATACGAATTAAATATAGCGGATAATGTGCTGCTTTGGGGTGACAGGGTTGTTATTCCAAAAACGATACAAAATTATTTTCTGGCAGAGCTTCACAATGCTCATTTAGGTGTGGAAAAAATGAAAAACATGTCGAGGGGTTATTTTTTGGTGGCCAATTTCAAATTCAGATATTGAGGAAATTTGTAAAAAATGTCAAAAATGCCAGAAGTTGAAACCCAATCCGCCAAAAGGTCCCTTGCTAGGTTGGGCGATTCCTGATGATGTTTGGACCCGCATTCATATTGATTTTTTTGAATCTAAAAAGAATGCATTTTTCCTAATCATATTGGATGCTTTTTCTAAGTGGAATGTTAAACATTTTTTGCTTAAAGAAAAAGATAGCAAAGATATTAATACCAGCTTATGTAGATTCTTGTTAACAAATAGAAATTCAATGCATTGTTCTAGTGGGTTAAGTCCAGCTCAAGCATTTTTTGGTAGGTCCTTAAGGAATCGGTTGGACTTTATTAAACCTCAAATATTAACTAAAAACCCAATATCGGATAATAAGGCAGCAGTTAAAAATAATTTAGTAAAGGCTCAAGAACATAACAAACCGTATTTTGGGGGGAAAAGAAATGTCCAATTTTTTATAGGTGATTTAGTATGGGTTAAGGATTATAGGAACATTAAGGCGTCATGGTGTAAAGCAAGAATTTTAAAAATACTCGGTAGAAATGTTTATATAGTACAACCTTTAAATTGCAACGTATCATGGAAACGTCATGTAAATCAAATTAATTCTAAAATTCTTGTTGAAGAGAGTGATATTTGTACAAGTAGGGACTGTGATGACGAAAAGATCTTATTAGATTTAAAAAGTAGCGACGAAAACAGTGATTGTGAAATAAGTGACAATGTTGATGATATTGGATTTAGTGACGCACAAAAAAACCTTGATGACAATGAAAAACTAACTCGTCCTCAGCGAAATCGAAAGGTTCCTGATAGACTTCAGTACGAGTAATTCAGAACTGTAAATAATTGTAAATAGTTATATTTAATTAGGCAACTAATCTCTAAGTATTTAGCAAAATATTAGTAGAGGGTGGTGTAATGTATATATGTTAGGATATTACGATAGAACATTTGGCAAGCACGCGTTTTCAGTTGTTCAGTTTTTTGTAAACAGGTAGATAAAGAAGGTGTGACATACCGCACGTGGAATGAGTATTAATAGAGTGACTATTAAGTTGTTCACGTGTTTTATTGTTCTTATTCCCGGACATTACAGATTGCACTTCACAACAGAATATAATGGAGCTAGATTTTGCCCCTCAATTTTTCCACAGGGTGTTGAAAACTTGAGGGTTAAGAAGTAGCTGCTGTTCCTCCCTGTATAATGTCCAAGCCATATGTATTTTTCCAAAACCAAAATCCAGGAGAATATCTCAATAAGGCAGGCTACACTTTGGTACAAATTTCACTTAAATCGGTCAACAAATGAAAAAGTTATGGCGATATCAATTTGACTCAAATTCTTCTTGTCCCGAATTTATTGTCAGGGAGTGTATTTTTGAACTTAGATCTGAACTTCATATATTCAAGGATATATCATTTAATTTTTCTATACGCTATTTTTTCTGTAGATCATTTACTAAATTTAATGAAATATTCAAATTAAATTCAGTTCAATACCGATCTACCGTTCTCATGAATGGGAATCAAATCGTTTGTCGGTCATTTTGGAACCTACGATTTTATCTGACATTTTTATCAGCTGTTACTGTCACTGTCAGTTTTGTTTGTTCACGTTCTATTCACACAGAGGATTTCATATCTTGAGAAAAAAAAGTCAAACTCATCAAACAGTTATGAAATATTGAAACACATTTTTGTGCTCAAATTTGAAATGAAAATAATAGCTTTGAGGCTATGGTAAAAAAGCTGTCATGTAAAAGAATTGCTTTGTTCATACCTACTCCGATAAATCTCCGTTGTAAAAAGTTACTAGGTTTTCATGTAGAATTCAGTCTGGATTGAATACCGTTCTGGTATTAGAATCTGAGACTTAAGGTCAATTCAGCTTTTTCCGGGATCGCATCGAGATTTAAATATCCAAAATAGCATGACAACGGAGTTCGTATTGGAATATGCGCAAAGCGTTTCTCTAACATGACAGCTTTCTTATCATAACTTTCAAGCTATTGTTTTGATTTTATATTTAAATACAAAAATTTCCTTTAATATTTTGTAACTGTTACAGAAGATTTTTTTCAAGAAATGAAGTTTTCTATTGGTTGTATATAGAACGTAAACAAACAAAGCTGACAGCGACAGTTGAAAAAGATTTCAGATAAAACCAAAGGTCTTAAAACGATCTAATTTATCTAATGGGTATTGGACTGAAATCGATTTGAATATTCCATAAAAACGAAGTAATTGTCGTGTGGTTTATAATATTTTTTTGAGAGATTGTGATGTCTTGGTTGGATATCCAAATCTTGAGTGAGCCCACAACATTCAAGGATTTGCTCCAAATTCATGTCAAAAATATCTTCACGTAAACATTGAAAAAGCTGCCATCGCAACCTGAGAACATAGACATCTGTTCCCCATTGCCTTCTCTAATGGCACTACGGAGATACGATATGGCCGGGAAAAAAATATTTATCTGACAAGATAATTTCACTTTGTTCAAAGGATAAAAAATGACCGTATGGAATGGTGAAGTAAACATTAGCTCAGTAGGAAGCTGGAACATCAAGTAATAAAGACAAGCTAACTTGATTTTCCGTTATTTCTAATAAAAAAGATCAAAGCAAGTAGGAAAGCAAGACATAAGACCACTGAAAAAAGCGAAAAATGTTCTTTAAAATTCTTATCATAACACTAGTAGAAATTATTTCAATCGGAAGCTCCGATCAACTATCAAGACATGTTTGATGCGAAATATGATCTCGTCTTTTTCATATTTGAAAGATGATGTTTCGGTGATCGATATCATATTGGTGGAGCTCCTGAGGCAATAATAATCAATAATGTCTGTTTTCATTTGGATCTTTGCCCTGTCACTATTTAGAAAATTTACTGTGAAAAATCAACTGTATAAATTAATTCAAGTTCAACTTCAGAGAACCATCATGACACTTTGAATACCTACTTTACACTAGGAAGGTACACCTGAAAAAAACAGCTGGGAAGCAGATTTTGAGGGTAGAACTTCTGGTATCTTCTTGTCATAAACCATAGGAACAACTAGAACCATTGTTGGAGCTTTTTGATAAGGTTTATTGTGTAGCAGACTTGAACAATTCAACATTAAATGATGTTCAGAGTATTTAAAGAAAAATCAAAAATTGCCTAAAAGTTGTAAGATGTATGGTAAAATTAATAGAGCCTTCAAGATTTTAATCAGATTTTTGGAGAGATCGATATGGTCAAGTTCAAAGAGCTCCAAGCGATGTAGGAAGTAGAGAGATAAATATGACCCTATCAGCATCAATGTTATCATTTAATATCAAGTTGATGTTTTTTTTTGTGAAATCTCTTAGCAATCATAAAAAAAAAATCATATATAAACTGTTTGGACTACTTCTTCCTCAGGTATCTAGTCATAAAAAAATATTTTCGCAAAATTAGTATTCACATGATCACAGCGAGGTAATTTGAAAGAATCAACAATTGAGATATTTTATATTTATCATAGTCTCAATTTTCCAATCAATTCTCAACCATTCAAGGCATTATGATCTGGTGCATCAATCAACAAAGTCGGCGAACATTGATAAAGCCAAATACGCCTAATCCAGAAGTTATTCTAAGAGAAATTTAATAAATACAGCCCTGACATAATTTCCGTTCTTAATAGATTTATTAATTTCTATTTTGTGCGCCGTCATCTCGGGTCCCGTGCGACACCTGCAATCTGTTATTTCCAATATTAAGAGTTTTCCCGGATGCTATTATCAAATTAATATAATAGAGTGGTGCTGACAGGGGGTGCAAAACGGATCACCATTCCTTGCAGATAATACACGGTGACAAATCGTTTTTGTACGGGAAAATTAATAGATCCTTTATTGTTGTCGTTTATTTTGAAGAAAAATCGTTCAATCTTGACGTGGAATTAATTTATAGCCAATTATTGTCGACATGATTTGTCAAGTTACTACAAAAAGTAGTGATTATCACTATTATGATTCAGTTTGATTACTTTTCCATTGTTCAGCAATCAATTGGATAATCTTCATCGAGATTCTTGTTCCATGTTTTGTGACAATTAATATTAACCATAGGTAGACTGGCATTTGATGTGTGTCAATGTCAATGCTGTTAGTGAAGTTTCTTCTCGGTTTTCAATGTTTAGTTATGTTCAGAATATAAAAGTCTTACAGTTATTTTTGTTTCTGCTCATATTAATACATTGCTAGATTTTTGTTGTGAAATAGGGAATATGAAAACATTCCCTCACATGTAGCTTGTTTCAATTCTACAAAGCAGATGTCTCGTATGACTTTTTCATGAACACAAACTGTACATATGTGAATAAGGATATAATCATAAAGGGTGCTCATCTGAAAACTTACCACTCACGTTCTACGAATCTAGACGGATTCGTTAAATTCGCCGAAATAGTCTAAGAGCCAGCGACACTGAAAATGAAAAAATCTAAGTTTCAGAAAGTGTGTTGTGTGGGGATGAATATAGATCTGACAGGCATAGCCTGTGCCACAGTGATTAAAATAATAAATGAGATAGCAATATTAGTATGCTTTCTAGAACACACAAATTCATTGTAAATTAGTATATCAAGTTCATAATATAATAATAATATGAAAGTTGAAACGATGTTTCTATTAAATCAGGAAAGGCTTGATACACAGACGAAAATCAAAGAAGCCTGGTCGACATTTTCTATTGTTCAAGAGACTTCAAGCTTCATTTGCAAATAAAAATCATCCTCATTGCTGATGACGAAATAGCTCTTCTGCTCCAACAAGTATTAGGCACAGACTTTTGGTTGGTCGACATCATATTTTCTTGATGTACTCGTTATTAGCAATGCCATATATTCATTTTTATCATTCCTGAGGACGAAACCTTACTAAAAACTACTTCCTGAAACTTTTTTTTTGTTGTAACTCTTGGATTGGTCAATCTTATACAAATTCACCTTTGTTTTCAATGCTTCATAAGATAAAATGATAAAAATTGAGGGGTTTCGATTTGAAAAAAAATATTTTTGGCAGTTCTTCCAATTTTATTTTTGATCTAATTTTTGAGCCACCCTGTAATAATAGTCATCAAAATATCAATGAAAAATCTCAAACCAGATCCCTTTGAACAAACATTTCAGTACAGACTAAATAATGAGGGCGTTCTTTTACGAAAAATCTACATTCAATTAGGAACCTACAAAAAACTTCGAAAAACAAAACTTTACATGAAATTCAAAAAATGTAATTATATAAACAAGCGAATTGACACCTACTTCCGGTATAACCGAAAGTCTCGCAACGCCACTATTATTTCATTTGAACAGGGCATCTTCGACAATCTCTTCGTACACATTTTCAAAATCCCTATCGCTTTATTTCCCGAGATATTCTGATAGGCCACTTACCTTGGAGCACCCTTTATTATCTAATACACTACCTCTGCATTTTAAAATAGAAATTAGTATTAAATTATAACAATTAATATCGAAGCACCTCTCGCTTTTATCACAATGACATTAATTTTCTCGTCATTGGATTCTTAAATTAAAAATAATTTCTCACTTTTGAGTTCGAAAGCGTGGTTTTATATATCTTTTTTGAACTTTATTTTTTTTCAGCCCCTTGACAAAAAAATTACCTTGGCAACGTTGCATATCAGACGGACGCTTTGAGAATTACCGTACCGTCAAACGTCAACCAATATTTTACCAAAAGTTGCAAAGAAGCTAAATGTCAGAAAATTCAACAAAACAACAATATTCTTGAATTGAAAACTATTTCCACTGTTTAGTTCGTTATGAACAGACTATATTAGTTCCACTTGTATGACGTGAGTGAAGCTAATATGAAGCATGTGAAAACTCATAGCTATCTGAAAGTACTTCTTTTGTTTTAAACAATAAATGATGAACCAATAACAGAAATTTTGGTCAAGGATCTAAAAAACATCACCCTCAAATGATGTTTTGATTTTTAAAAATAATTTTATTGCGAATGATGTGTGTCTTTTAATAGATTAAGGGCCGATATTTCAATGTCCATTTAAGATTAAGGTACACTTAGAGGTTATTTTGTACCTTCAATTTGTCTCCCGTAAGTGCCGTATTTCAACTGCGACACTCACATTGGATCCTTAGCTAAATGAAAGACGTGGCGCAATCGGAAAACGGTACTTTCGTTGACCAATTTCAAAATTCACATCAACTTTAAGTATACCTTAGCTAAAATGTCACTTAAGATGACATTGAAATATCGGCCCTGAGTATCCGAATTAATCAACTTTAGTAGTGTAGATCTTGGAGAAAGGTATGATAATATGTCCACATAAGCGCTTCATTCCTTTTTCTACGATCTACATTATAAAACCGACTTTCATTGTTTTTACCCTGTGGTCTCCATATTGTATAGGCGCTAAAATTTGGTTTCCCTATCTTTACCGTTAGCCCATACTCAGACGTCCCGGCTATGTCTATGTCTTTATTTTTTTCATCATTCATATTTAAGTGTTTTTTTAAGCAGGTACCACTAGATATGTACGACGATATAGTCTCAATCACATAATAATTACAAGAAAATTAAAAATAAAACGGGTTCTTTCCTGGACACACCATTATTCGAAAAAAGCACTGTCGTTTTCTTCTTTGACTTATCCATAAACAGATATGATTTTTAGTTAGAAGCATTTATAAACATCAAAACGATATAACATGTGTGATTTGTGCAGTTATGGTCAGAAATTCAGAATTTGAAAGTAGTAAGATCTAGAACATCAATACCTCATGATAATTTAAAAGCTTATATGCTAAGCGAGTGCAAGCTTTGGAGAGATTCACATCAAAACCAAGCTAAACTTCGAGCTGCTCCAAACATCACTAACTAGATAAAGTCAAATTATATGGAGCACGAAACCCTCACATTAAGCTAATGTGAGTGGTATGAAGACGGGAGAGCAAGACAAACTGTTTTATTATGAATATCAAACTTCATAGTATTGAGTTTTCGTCAAAGTCACAGCCAATAATGTGTTTGATCCACCCTATTGCTTATTAGAGACATTTTCGTGCAGACAATATAATTAGCCAAACAGAATATGCGGCAGTTGCATCGAGATTGGCTTGACTAATTCTATTTTGAGTTCGAATTCATCGGATGATAGTCGCAAGGCAAGTTAAATTGTTGATAATCCATTGAGATGAAGAAAGTGTTCATTGATCTTCCATGACCAGAAGATGCGGTGGTGGAGATGATCATATCAGAATTAGAGGTATTGTTATTCGATCCAAAGCCTAGAAGATCGATTGAAAAAGCATGCATAAATATCTGGTACTAGCTGGCAATTTCGTTTATTAATCAAAGCCGTATTTTTTTTGAAAAGTATAAAATAAAAAAGACATCTGAGTATCTTCCAACATCATACAATTTTCTCGGAGATATTGGGTATAACCATTGTTTACTCGCGAACTGTGTTCAACTAGTCTTGTTTACACGGATATTCATCATCACGTCTTTATACGTGGATTAGATTATACGTTGTTCTCAGATATATCCATCACGCCTTCCGCAAAGCTTTCAAAACAAACGTTTTGCTCCACGTATATATTTTGCTAATTGAACCCTGCCATTTCTATGCGCATTACTGAAATTACTAGACGAACAAATCACTGATTCATTCGAACAAACCAATTTCAGAGTCAAAGTGGTTCAGCAAATCATTGTATTTGGCAAAGGCTTCAACATCTATAGAAAGGCGCGTTTGAGTTTAAGAGGAAAATTTATCGCACGGAAACGTTGGAAATCTGGGACACACTGGAATTTTCTGGTTAAGTTATTACGTGAAGAAATGCACCTCCATAAATATATGGCTTGGCGAGAATCCAAATACAAACGAGATCTGCCCGAAAACACACCTTGAATATAACACTGCGCTCGGGTCTAAACGCGGCGAGATATTCTCGTGCGATTGATTCAAATATTTATTGGTAACTGGACAGCACAGTGCGACACTTCTTCTAGTGGTAGTCATTGTTTTTATTCAAACAGATAAAATAGCTTTTCGACTTCGTGGTCCACTTTTTTCTAATACGTCGAATGAAAAGGGTGTTCACGAAAAAATATGATATCACTTAGGTGACTGTTTTTTTTCTCGATCATGAACGTAGATCTCTATAAGGGCGTAAGGTTTGATGGCTATACTCCCACAACTGTCACCAATAGCGATTTTGATCCGAATCTTTAAACGAGCGCTCTGCCTTGTTCTGCAATTTTTGGCATATTTGGTGAAGAGTTCAGAAAATTCTAACCGTACATAGTTTTGTTTTGATTGACGAGACTCTTGCAAAAATGTGATAAGATCATTTTCCATCATTGATAAAAAACTGTTCAGCACAAATGCCAAAGATTCAATCCAAACAAACACCAATCTTCCTATAACTTCTTGTGTTAGGTTGACATGTCGAATGACATTTCATTTAAAAAAAAAACCGCTTTTCTTTTAGTTAAGTCAGCAAGATTGCGCCGACTGCTCTGAGAGGGCTCTCGATCGAAGTTAGATCGTTCGGCAGAGCAATTTATGAGCAGTAAACAGAAATCGCAATAGAGGGAATGTACCAACATTTGTTGACAGGGTTAAGAAAGAGGTGTTAGATTCAACTTTGGCTTCTCATTCCGATGAGCTTACGGTCGAAAATTGGAGAGTCTCTCTTTAAAAATCATTTTTGAATCATAGGAAAATTCTCACTTATAATCTCCCTAGAGCTCGAATTATTTCCGGACATTTTGTCGAGCTGCGAATTTTTTTGAAAAAATGGCAACAAGAACAAATTTCCGGACTTTTAATTCAAGCTCGTGGTAGATTCGGCACAAAAATTTCATGCCAAAACTATTTTAGAAGAGCTACAAACAAATCATGAGCAGTTTTAATAGTATTTTTTCCACTTTTCCTTCGCTCTAGTAGAAGAAGGTTTGAAAATATAAAATAAATATTGTTCTTCACATTCAACAAACATAATATTTCATATAGAAATATTCAAAATTGTTCAAAAAGAGCTAGATCATTGAAAAAACCTTACCCAGGACTCGCCTGACGCCACGGAAGGTGGCAAATATAGCACTTATGGAATTTGAACCATCCTGTTCGGTTTTGAAGTCCTTGATGCCGATTGCTAGAAGTGCTAAACTGCCCTGTTAATTCAAATGGGCGTATCTGCACATTTTGTCAAAAATGAGTTAAAAGCATATACAGGTCCGTTTATAAGATATCTTCGCATATATTAGCACAAAAAGGCGTATACAGCTTTGCTATGTCTAGAAAACACCTTAAAAAGAAAGGCGTATCTGTATTTTCATCAACTTTGTCAACTCAAAAAGACGTAAGTGATATTGTTACGAGAATAAGTCGTATATGCACAGTGTGATAGAGATAAATGGCGTATCTACAAGACCAATTCACAGATACGCCCTTTCTCATCAACATCTGTTATACAGTATGTCCGCAGATGCGGTAAAGAAGAGGTGAAATTAACTAAAAATTGAAAAATACCACAAAAAGTCATTCTTGATAAAAAAAAGTCTGCTTGCTGAAAAAATAGGAGCTCTGATGAGAAAACTGATTTTTATTATACAGGGCAACTCAAAAATGTAAAAACATAAAATCATACAAGAGCAAACAGTCGTTTTTTGGCCTTTTAACGTTAAATGATAAATAAAAAACTTGGTCCAAATTCACTTCCAACCTGAATCCGAACTTACTGAAGAAAATTCGGATTTTTTTAAAAGAATTGGACAATTTTGCAAGTCAGCATTTTACCACTTCCATATTATGACTCTCATACCTACAACAACATGTAATCATGAACAGGTATAAAAGTCATAATATACAAGTGGTAAACTTGCAAAATTGATAATTTTTTTTTTAAATTATAAATTGAAATTTTTTTGAGTAACTTCGAAACTATGGTTTTGACTAAATTTGGAGCAAGTTTTCCATTTATCATTTCACGTTAAAAGGCCAAAAAAAGGCTCTTGTTTAATTTTATGTTTCAAGATTTTTCAGACGCCCTGTATAATAAAAATCAATTTTCTCATCGTGACTCCTATTTTTTCGGCAAGCAGACTTTTTTTATCAAGAATGACTTTTTGTCGTATCTTTCAATTTTTGGTCCATTTCACCTCTTGTCAACCGCATCCGCGGACATACTGATGCGTATATGCGAATGGGGAACTTCTCTCAAATGTCTTTATTGCTTAATTCGAAAGTCCATGAAAAATAAGGAGAACCGTTTTTCCTTTTTGATGTTAGTCGAAAATTGGAGATATAACGCTTTGAAGTGTGCTAAAATTGCAATGTTATGACGTCATAACATTGTAACACCATGCTCAATATATCTATAAATACAAAACTTAAAACTTGAATAATTATTGGAAAGATCATATTTTTACGAAATAAAAAAAATACGTATCGATTTTTTCGAGATTTTCTTCAGTTTGCAAATGAAAAAAACGATTTAATTTTTCATGCAAGTTCCCCATTATCGGTGTGTTTTCTAATCTCAATATTAATATTATTATTATTCGTGGTTAGGATTTCGATTCTTTCGCGTTTATCAAGTTCTCTTTTTTTTTTCTACTTATTATTAAAACTCTATCTTATGATAGAATTCAGAGGCGTATCTGTTATTTGCTTTGTTTATGTTAGTCGTAAAGGGCGTATCTATCAAAACTCTTATTTGAAATCAAATTTTGGAATTCCAACGATACAGTAGAATAATTATCACTATTCATATTTATTCTGTACAATCAAAGTTCTTATTTTAGTAAAACATCATGGCGGCATAAGTCAAAACATAAATATTCAATTTTCTCCGTTCTTTCTTTTAGACAGATACGCCCCTTTGAATTAACAGGGCAGTAAACCTAACCTCAAATATTTGTTGACTGCCTTGTTTTATTATAAAAAACTTAGTTTGAAAATTTTATATTGAAATGAGTTGCAGTAAATACAATCTTTGTTCGTTTTGTACAGAATCTGAGCATATTCAGGTTTTTCATAAAAATGTGAAGTACTTAACGTATTTGGTGAACAAATCTGCCCTAAATCCTAAACAAGAAGATCTCTTCAAGGACATGACGAACATTCATTGTGGATTAATTCCATATTTCACCCATGAATCTGGTGAAAAAGAACAAAATAGTGTCGAGGTATTACTTTTTTTTATGAATCATAGACATTTAGTGAAAGAAACCAACTGCTTCTTACTCTACTTGCCATTAAGCAAGAAAGAAGTGAATAAGGAATTTACAAAACATTTGGAAGCTATAACCAATCTTGTCCATAATTGATAACATTGCAACTTTGTATTGGAAGTGGAAAATAAATAATTTATCAAAAATATTCTACGTCATTGTTTTTACAGCTGTAGAAGCCAGGGAGATTTCCACTTATCAATCTTTCAGTCACGTAATTATGGGTAGGGTGATTTCCGATAAAATTATGTCGTTGCCATAGCAACATGTTAAAATGCAAGCGTATTATTGGCTAAAATCAACTGCTATGGAATTTTCTTTGTAAAACCATTCTGGAATCCTCGTGGAACAAACCGGCAAAAATTATCTGACCTCATGGAAACTATTGGGTTCGGCCAAGTCATCATGATCTCCTACCAAAGAGAATGATGCGTAGAAGCTAGAGGGACAATAATTAAAGAGAGCCTTTGACAAATCATGTCCCTCAAGCCGCTCACGCAAAAGCACAACGTTTTTCTGGTGTACAGCGGAACTTAGACAAATTAGGGACAAGACAAGAAGGCTTTCCAAGGACTGGACAAAGGACTTGAATGAATACAAGACCAGCTTTGACAGATACAAAAGAGCCTCACAGCGGGACTTCTGCGAGTTTACAAGGCTAGGAAAGATGCTTTCAACGGAGGTGGTAACCTCCAGAAGCATAAAAATTCTTGATGACTAATGAACAGAACTACTTTCCATGAAGTAGCGTAGCAGAAATCAGCAGTTCTGATGAACAATAGCTGATGCCAAATACGGAAACCCATGAAGAGGTTGTATCAAGGATAATTTCGAGGGAAAAATCAGAGTGGACAGTGAACGGTTTCGAATCGTATGAGTCAGTGGGGCCGGGCGGAATAATGCCTATCACGTTACAGAGTTCCCTCGACAGCATATTGGATGACCTGGTCAAAATATACTCTGATTGTCTTCGATTGGGATACACACCAGGTAGATGGAGGGAAGTCACGAACTACAGACCCATCAGCATATCATCCTTCTTGAAGGAGACACTGGGCAAGCTGATTGACCTGCACATGAGAGAATCAACTAGGATAGAAATGCAATATTTAGATCAACATGCTTACCTCAAGGGAAAGTCAACCGATGTTGCTTTGCATGAATTGAAAAGTCTGTCGATGACAAAGAATACACCCTGGGCGCGTTTCTAGACACAGAGGGAGCATTCAATGATGTCAGGACCGAGGCCATTGAAAGAGAAATAAAAAAGGATGAAAATAGAACCAATCTTCATCAAATGGGCAATAAAAATGCTGAAAAGCATAAATAAAGATTCAGAAAATGGAAATTGCTTTATAAGGAAAAGAACAACAAGAGGAACACCAGAGGGACGAGTTATCTCTCCACTCTTGTTGTTGATCATGGTGAACTCGATCTCAAAAACCTTCAGAGAACAAGAATCAAAGATGGTAGCATATGCAGGTGTCGTGGCAATCCTGGTAGTGGGCTAATGCCTGTCGACTATCCGCAAAATCATGGGATCTGCATTGAAGGAACTTTCCAAATTGGCAGAACAAAACGGTCTTCGAGTGAACCCTGATAAGACAAATCTAGTACTGTTCACAAGAAAATACAAGGTGCCTAACAGCCAATTATTAACATGCCCATATTCGGGAAACAAACTCTTAGGCTTTCCAATGGGGCAAAGTACCTAGAGATCATCCTAGACTCGGAGCTCTCCTGGAAAAGGAACACAGAGGAAAGAATGGATAGAGGCCTCAATGCATTATACAGGGTGGACCACAGATAATGGGACATACGGTAACAGCATATTCCTCACACAAAAATATTGCGATCAACCAGAACTAGTCTTTTGCAAGAGAAGATATTGAGAGAGATAGGTACAGGGTGTCAAAGAAATTTTAATTTTTGATTTTTTCAAATAACTTTTGAAATAATGAAGTTATTTCGATTAAATTTGGTACATGAGGGTTGTTTGACATACAAAATTCACATATAAGCCTTAGCTCTTACACGTAGGGGATAAGGGGCACCACACATATTTCCACTCATTCGAATAGTCATATCTTTTTTGTACGCACTCGAACATTTTTGCTCGAACATAGTCTCCCTTTCTTTCTCTTGATCGCCATTTAACAATGGAGAAGAAAGAAACGGGGACTATTTTCGAGCAAACGTATGAATGAATCAAAAACGAAGAGTATGGCGATAAAACTTATAATACCATAGCGGATGATGTGGAAAATATTTCGGTCCATGATGATCGGTGGCGGCTCGAGTTTAATTCAATAGGAAGGTCAAGATGATATTATTTGTGGAGTGAAACAACGCAAATATTCGGCGACGAAAAAATGTGAAGAGCAACCCCACCTCTAACATTGAACGCGATATCTCATGTTTCAATATAAAAAAAACAGAAGAAAAGAGAATACATGATTGAAATAAATTGTACGGAGCGTGAAAAATTGAAAAGAACCAGTATAAAGCCTCGGCAAATTTCAAAAACTCACCTATTGATAATAGGTATGTAGTAAGAATCATTCCTCATTTCACAAAGTTCAAACAGTCATGAAATAACCTTCAATTCTAGGCGTTTTTCAAATGTCAAACCATATCCGTTTCAAATTCGAAATTTCACACACAATAACAAAACGATCCGACGGATCCAACATTCAGCGGCCCTGGAGTCACACAGACCTGCTCCGGCATAAAAAAAGAATGCAGTAAAATGTGTGACGAAAAAGGAAGACGTTTGAAATCGGGAGCGTAGGTCGCAAATTGACCCTATCCCGGTGGAAGGCCCATATTTTTTTTCATTCTGACACGCTGATCTTACGATAGTTACTTATCTCTCTCTTCACCTCGTCCAGCCGCTTATGCGTGATGATATCGCATTCGAATGATTCTTGGTCAAAGCTGAATTTTGACCCAAATAATCTGTGCTACAATTGAGATGTGTCTTCTCGGGTATTATAACTGTTTGAGCCAAAGTCTAAACGTAGAATAAGGTTGTAAAGCTTGGCAACCGCGCAGAGTGCATTCTAGAGAGTTTCCGTGGTTGAGAGCCGTGGGTCTACAAAATCCCGTCGCAGGTCGCGTTGAAAATTAAGCGTGCCAAATTCCGTCCATATAAAAAAATACAGCACGATAATTATTGTGATAAAGCGGGCAGCAAACCCCCGGAATAACAGATATAAGTGCCAGCCGCATAAGACGTACTGTTTAAGGTATTCCCGATCATCCCTTTCTTCCTATTCCCTCCCGAACACCTATTTCTTCCCTTGAATACCAACAATATCATCAAAGCAGCAAACCCCGAATTGGTGGGTAAGTTTATCTTTGTATTTAATTTCAAGTATTCAACATTAGTTTGTCGAATCGATTGAAAACAAATAATACAATTACGTGCGCGCATTGTGGGATGTATTTATGGGAGTTTTTCCTAATCATAATCATCAAAGTTGATTAATAGGAGATCTTGGTGACTGATGCCTTCGTCAAAACTATTCAATCTACGAAAAAAAAATATATTACATGTTTTCATCGTGAAATTGCTCGGAAAAAAAAATGTCAAAAAACTGCTTCCAGGTACCATTCTTCAAATATCGCTGCGCCAGTGTGAGAGGCAAAGATAGGCGGGGGCGAAGTTGAAATCCGGAAAGAGCACATCAAAATCTATGAAATCACAGATTTTCAAAACTTCCGGAAAACTTTCCAGGTAACCCTTTGTTTTCGCACCAAATGACTGTACTATGATGGAAAAATCAACTTTTCAATTTAAAAAAAAATGTACAAGTGCGTACAAAAAAGCTATGACTATTTGAATGAGTGTGGGAAATATCACACCAAAAATTGCCTAGTGGTTCCAATCCAAACATCGTTGTTGTTGAATGACCAACAAGCAAAATTGCAAGGTTATTCAAGTCTAATGTGAATTCTTTCTATCTTTGATAATTTCTGAATCAAGATCCTTAACTCTGACCAAGATTATAATGTTCAATGTGGATTGTACTCCATACACCAAATTCCGGGATTTGAGAACACAACAACAAACTCACTATAATGAATGTAGACTGCTGTTTCCATGACCTTATCTGTAAATGTTCAATCAACTGAACCACCAAGATCGCAATAGTGAAACATACATATCGTAGCTGCAAAGACTATAAATAGGGCAGACAAGCCCCAAACGAATATAAATGATATTATCCGATGGCAAATCTGTCTAATCTTAGCCCTCTCTACCGCAATTATCTCACGATTATCGTCCTTGTGCCACAGACTTCTGTCACCAATGGCGTAGCATGTAGTTACAACAATATAATAATGAAATCGTGTTCTCAGATAAATATGGAATTTTCTTTATGAATCCGTTATCAACTCCGTTATTATTTTCTGTTTGTAGGGGGCTAAATGATGAGGGTGGGGTATATGGATCGATATGCAAACAAGTGTTGAGTCCATATTAACAATTTCAAGTTACAATGGTACAGTTTCAAGCAAGAAAGGTAACTTGAGTTTTTCTTTTTGTATGCGTCGAGATAAAAAATAAATATAATTGTAATGTCGGAAGAATTAACTTGCATTCCATCTAAAAAAAAAATGAAAAAACATGAGTTCACATTGATGTTCTTTTGTTATAAAAACTTAATGTCGTGGAATAATTAAGTGGAAACTTCATTTAAATAAACTATACCATATTGAATAAAAAATATACCCACATAAAGGCAGTCTGACCAAAAAATACTGGAGAAATAGTAGGTGTTGCATAATGTGCTTTTTGGGAAACTGGGTTCACAATAAGACCAGTTATAAATCAGACAATATTTGTTGAAGTTCAACGATTTTTTTTTGAGCCGTGAAGTAGGTAGCAAATAGTGATTATAGATAGATAAATAAAATCAATTCCACAACAAGAAAAAATACTGGATATTCGGAATTCACACCGACTCTCTCTAATGAGAATGCCCACTGATACATTCTCAATTCAGAGTGGCAAAGGATTGGTAAGTCGCACCCTGTGCTGAAAATATGTTTTGATAACTGATATATCAGGAGTTGACCTAATAAGAGACTTGTCACATAATATTTTAATAATATTTTGATGAAAATTGCCTTCTCGGATGTGAAATTGTTTGACCCTACGTTGGCGCGCGGTCCACGATTGTAGACCACACTTATTTGGATGACGACAGTTTCAAAGAGATTTCAATACGCAGGTGCGCCTTTGCGTAGCTGTCAATTATACCCCGAACTATAAGTTCAGTATGCAAAAGTTGGTGCAACAAGTTGTAGCTGATTGTGGAGCTGGTCTTAACACGATTGGTCTACGATTGTAGACCGGGTGCTTCATTTTTTGAACATTAGAAAGTATATTGAAGTGTCGATTTTTTGTTTTTTCTTTTTTGATAAAATATTTCTTTTTGGGAAACTGTTGATGGGTTTATTATTTCATTTCGTTGACTACCTCAAGGAAGTCCTATAATATGATATATTGTTATTGAAAACCGACCACATGGTAATAAACGAACAAAACACATAATTTTCGTTTTAATATTTAAAAAAAGGGAATATTTTGATACGGGATACATTATACAATTAAATTTAATAAACATATAGAAGTTTATATTCTAGCACAACTTGAGGTCAAATGACATAAATGTTTAAAATGTCAGAACAAAAAATGGTCTACGTATGTAGACCGCGCGATCAAACTCGTTCCAAAATACCGCGCACCTAACGTGGGGTTAATAGGTTATTACTTGTCAACAATGCCCCTAGAGGGCGCTTTACCTGAAATTCAAACTTCATATATCACATATCTTTTTTGCCTTGACAGATTCCGCAAAAGCAAATATCCCTTCTTAACGAAATTAGAATAACTTAATTGAAGAATAATTGCTTTGAATGATAACATGATAACAAGGAAAATACAAAACCAAACAACACGAAAACAATACGAAAACAACAAAAACAACAAAAAAGCACAAAAAATAGTTTTTTGAGATTTTTGTTGATGTTGTTGTATTGTTCTATTGTTACTTTGGTTGTTTTTTTGTTGTTATTTGAGTGTCGCGAGTCAAAAAAATCGAAAAACCATAGAAATCATGAATAGTAGGAATAATAACTATTATCCATTCAGTGGATATCGAAACCCCGCTTATCAAGATGAACATGCCGCGAATGTGTAGTGTTGTTGGTTGTCGGTCTAACCAAGAGTGAAACCAAATACGTGAATATTGACAATGTGCCAATACAAAAAAGTAAACTGGAAAAAATACTTGTAGTTTTAGTTTTGGACAGCAGTGATAGCATCGATATGCTTAAAGAGCTGATGCAGTTTATTGAAATGAAATTGGTAATTGAGGGAGAAGTGGTTCAAGATAAAATGGATCAAGTGATAAACATATTCTTATTAAGAAAGCAAATGAGGGCCTGAAGCGCATCCAGATGCCATCCATGATTGCCATATCATATAATAATATATTTTATACCAATTTTACAGTTCAAAAATTGATGTAGACAAATAAAGAGTTTTTTTCGCAGTTTGCTTTTATGAATCGGCACATTCAACATTCACTTATTATTTGGTTTCACTCTTGGTTGGACCGACAACCAACAACACTTTACGGTGTTTCCAAGATGAGGATGTCTATCATAGGGATCTTGGAAACCAAATCTCCGAAACGAAACGTTGTACGGAAAATATCTCAACGCTGTTTTGTAGAGCTCAGTGACTATGAGAAAGTGTCTTTTGTTTTTCCATATCTCTTCAAATAACGTCAGAAAAAAATGAAAACGAAACGGCAAATTTCGCTTTCTTAGGCATATGTCCGGAACTACTAGGAATTTTAAAACTTTCTGAACGGCATATTGTTAGGCTTAAAAATGTGTAGCTTTTCTCTAATTTAACCATCTTCGTATCTCTTATGGTTTTCAAGATCCCCATGATAGATATCCTTATCTTGGACACACTGTATACGCGGCATTGTTCATCTAGATGAGCGGACATTTATTATTCACTGAATGAATGATTCTTTTTATAATTCCAATATTTCTCAAATGTTTTGACTTCTTATGTCACAATGCCAGGTCGCAGAATTCAAACTCTTGGCAACCATGCGCGCGTTTTGATGGTCGATCGTGTCGAGTTACTATGAAAACTACTACTAAGCATGACGTCACGCGATTAGCACTCTGGCCTTTATATTTCAGGGGGTATTGCTTACCACCATCATTTTATCACATACAATCACACTTTTCAGTTTCTGGACATTGTCCGTGAACACCCTCTACATAATAATATATCGCAAGATTATGGAATGATCTTTTATGATTCACCGGTTAAGCTGATTTATGGTTCCTCAATCTCTGTATATATTTTTGTAAGTTGCTGCTGATATTGATTCACTATAGATTCCGTTCATCCTTCTTTGCCCCAAATAACTTCTTTATCTGTCAATCGAAAATTGTTTGTCACAAAAATACATTTTCGCATTGGCGGCTCGAGTTTAATTCAATAGGAAGACCAAAATGATATGATTTGTGGAGTGTAACAACGCAAACATTCGGGACGAAAAAAGTGTCAAGAGCAACCCCACCTTTAACATTTATCGCAATATATCATGTTTAAATATAAAAAAACCGATGAAAAGAAAACATATAATTGAAATAGATCGTACTGAGCGTAGAAAATTGAAAAGAACCAGTATAAAGACTCGTCAAATTTTAAAAACTCACCTATTCATAATAGGTATGTAGTTGGAATCATTCCTCATTTTACAAATTTCAAACAGTCATGAAATTAACTTGAATTCTAGGCTATTAGTGTCTTCATGGACTTTTGAATCCAGCAATAAAAAAATTGATGAAAGTTTCCCATTGCAGTTGTCAAGCAAGCCATCAACTAGAACCTTTAATCAGATGAGTAGTTTAACACTGGAAGGCGTTATTGTCAAGAAACATTGATGATACATTGTGTAGTGTGTGGATAGCCTGTATATGGAAATAAGTGGTAGTTGACTATATTCCAGGTTTTCTTTGTATTGTCGATCATTGATCATATCATCATCACTAATACAAATTCAATGTGTTAACATTGAGTTTTGGCCTCAGTAGTAAAAAGAATCGTAGATCAGTAGTGTCAACCAAGCATGATATATCTAAATAAAAAATCCTCTTTTTATAAAAGCAGTATGAGATACAAAAAGTGTAAAAAGCTCCAGCTGGCATGCAAGGGAATGCACCTTCCATAGACTTAATATCACAAGACAAGTAACAAAACAAATATCTCCAACCTAAACATCCCTCATATAAATATTAACTCTTTTGTCAGCTATGTTGTCATGTGCCCTGGATGTTCTAAAGCTTCATGAAAAAAAAAATGCAAAAATAAATTAATAATTCCACTGCTAATCTTGTAGATCACCGAGCACAAACAACCATAATTCCATTATTCTCCAGTTTTTCGTCACAAATCATTTCCCTGTCGTCAAAAACACTTTCAAAGGTGAAAATTTGTATTGAGTTCTACGTTTTGTGTCAAAACTTGGCAACGTCTAGCCGCAAACTTAAGTACAGTTTCTCTGATGCTATTGTCTACAAACACCGTTCTGTGAAATTAGGAAGTTAGTAGTGAGTCTATTCCTCAATTTCTCAGGAGAAAACCTAGATCTGTGAATTATATTCTATTCTGAATTGCGCTAGATGTGTTTCATTGATAAAACAATGACTACAAAGTCTGTGACGTGTGGCAAGAAACTAAAATCAGGCAGACATTTTGTCATTCAACCAATAAGAAAACAAAAACTGAGCATCACCTCTAATCGTTGTGTTTGGGTCAAAACATCCAACGCCAGAGGTACATGCGTTATGTGTCTTGTCATTGTGATTCTATGGCACCTATTGAAGATGAACTACAGCAGAAATATTTCACCATAGCATCATTCTAGCGGTCCCAATAAATAATTATTTGATTCTACGATACTTTTTGATCCTGATGAAGATAATCTGCATGAAAAAATACTTCTGTGAGATGTTTTTATAACGACGCTAATGGTTGATGCAGGATAGTCCTCGAATCTATTTTAACGGTCCAATAAGATTCTTAAATCTCAATTTGGCCACATCATGGCCCACTGCCTCCTGTTAGCTAGGGTGGGTTGCCTGTCTTGTTATCTGATTGATGATGTTTTTTACTTAGAACGTCGTGTTGGGGACAGCAGCCACCATCGCCATACTTTTTGTATTAAGTGGGCCTAGCTCTGCAAATATGCATAAAATTTGAATACCGTATATTATGATGACAATGATACACCATGAAGGGGAGATTGATGGAGTGGCATGTCATTTTCACACATTATGGTTCTTGTGAATCCACTATTTCCATGCATATTAGGAAGTGAGATTGAGGTATATTTCTAAATTGTTAGAGTGGAAAAACAGTTGAAGCAATTAATCAGCATGAACGTTGATCATATCTACGCTGAAGTCAATCTTTTTCTTGGACTCCAATAGTCCGGGAGGTGGCGTCACTTTTAACCGTGTCATTTCAGTACTTTTGGTTTTGCCGTCAACGTTAGGAACTAACGGAGTAGGAGGCTATTTAAGTAGTGAACATTTTTGGGTCATTTCAGTACAGCTGAATATCTGTATATAGTACCGTTATAAGGAGTAGATTGAAAAAAAAAGGTCAGCTGCATAGGATAAGTGGCAAAAGTTGGACAGATGAGATCTTTTGCCACGATCCTATGCAGGCAAGTTATGTCAGAGTCAGCTATTTCAATATTATCGATTTGAGGATTCACTTACTTGCCTAATTTTCTGATTGGCTTGTTTGTATTTTCCAACCAGTTCAAGAGATTTTTTGTATTTATCATACCCGAAATTAAATACTGATTTGAGAAGTTGTGATGGAGAAGTAGTATCACTTACAGTTAACTGCTGCTGCCTTCAAGATGATTGATAATAATAACAGCTCTAAGATACTCTCGTTTCCACAAATCCACATCTCAACTTAGAAATAGTTCATGTTCGAGAAGGTTTAGTAATCCATGGTTGGTGAGAATGATGCGGCAGCAAATATAATGTGGATTCTGCTTGTAGATGGTCCCTCTGGCAAAAAATATGTTTGAATTAGCATACAATGTCGACGAGTCAATGCTTCGTGAGTATTCTCGCTCATAGACATCACAAAGACTATTTTGATATTTAATAAAATCTTCTGAGCATAGATACTTGTATGTAAAAAATTAGGAAATAAAGACCTTTCTCAGCATAGTTGGTTCCTGATGAGCAGGCTCATTGGGTGGTGTTGATAAAAATCAGTACATTCTTGTCTAGTGGGTACTACTAGCACTAGCATCTACTTTTCAGTAGCAGCCGATGCTTTTACAGAAATTTATATAAGTAACAAGGTATACAGAAACTCAAAAACCTGAATTTTTTCCAGTAGTTAACTACTTTTATTTTTAATTTTAACCAAAGTTTCTATAGAATTTTTCACAAACAAGGCATTGTGACAGATTTTAGTGAAATTTATTACGTTTGAAAAAATGATTTGTGTTATCAAAAATATTCATTTTGAATTTCACAAATGGAAGAGTATACAAAATAATCTTGGAATAAGAACAAATGATAATTTTATAATTTGCAATATGAACTCCTCCTTGATAGTCAAGACATTTTTCAAGCTGTACACGAATATGGTCAGAACTTTTTCGAATTTCTTCGATGAAAATTGATTGAGCAGTGTTATTCTGAATGACATTCTGCTCAATAATAAAAAGTGAAGGTAGTTATATCTTGGACAAAATGCAGGTTTTTGATGTTTGAATTATGTTTTCCACAAACGTGCGGAAAATACCACTTTTCCGTACGCATTTTGGTTTTGAGTGCGAAAAAGTGACACAAAACATACATAGCAGTATGTAGGTTCTACTGAAACACCAGAATAAAAACATGCTTATCTTATCGTTCATTAATTCCACTCATTGTTATTCATTGTCAAAGTTACTGGATATAATTGTCCATTCATAAACCACATGTTGCCACTATGCTGACTTGATTGACTGAGGGTGGTCTTGGCATCACTGTTATTTCTCACTGACCTGTTCACAGTTTTCTTCTTGACATCGTCAGTATTGATATTCTCACAACAGGCACAGTTTTATCAATTTTTCAAACCTTCATGACAGAGATTGCAAGCCCAAACTCACCCTATCAGTCAAAAAACAAATCAAGTAATTGATATAACGTGATTCAGCTAAGCTATACCGGAAAATTTATGTTACTGTTAAATTTTTGGAACATACTACTAATTTCTGAAAAACCGGAATTCAACAATACGATAATTCTGATAAAAGCTTGCATTTCGTAACTTAATAACAATCTGCACTTGCATCTATTATTAATGAAAAAAAAACGAAACTCGTGATTGTATTCACCTGAAAGTTACCAACTAGCTTATCATAAACAAAACGTCAAGCGCAGCTAACGATAGCTACACCAGGCTAATTTTGCTTGGATTCCCTGTGGCTTGTGTTTGATCTGGTTGGTTAAATAATATAAGCGTACTGATTGCTTCCTTTATGCATTGGTATTCTCCATACAATTTTTGATTAGGCTGTTCTCAGTTTGTTATCCTTTTTATATAATTTGATACAGTATGTGACGAAACATGTGTTCAGCAGTGTTGGTGAATGCGCCAGGACCACATCGTGTAGAATCGATTTGTACCTTCTGGTACATTCTAGCGAAACCAGAGTGCGGAGCAGATTTCTACCATATTCTGCAGAGTTGTATACAATGCGGCGTTATTCGGGAAGTTTCAGCGAGAAGGGTATATAATGAGGTCCGCCATTTGAAGAAGATATAGTTATTGATTAGCCGCGAGATATAAATCGTTAAAATATAAATACGCTGCGATTGCAATATAAATTATTTGTAAATAGTGAGTGCTGTACATAGTGACTTAAAATAAATAGATTAAAGCTGAACAGTGTTTTCTATAGCGAAAAAACATTATATTGGTGACAGAAGTGGGATTTATTTATTGTGCTATAGAATCAGACATAAATAGTCATCATAATGACTGCGAAACTTGTTCTGCTAACGGGATTAAAGGTCGCCGAGTTGAAGAGGGAATTGGAGGAGCGTGACCTGGGTACAAGCGGTAAGAAAATTTATCTACAACAAAGGCTTCGTGAGGCTTTAATGGAAGAAAGCATGAATCCAGATACGTTCCAATTTGAGATCCCAATGCTGTAGTTAAGAAATTGTCCAAGAGATTGGAAGAGAAGTTTGTAGAATCTTCCAGAGTTATGGAAAAGAAGCTCGCAGAGTCTTCTAGAATTATGCAGGAGAAAATCAAGGAACAGTTGGCAGACAACTACAAGTTTGTGAAGGATCATGTCGCCGTAGAAATTGGAAACTTTGAGAAGCGATTTAAAGACACAATGAAGACTCTGGAAGACGAAATGGAAAAAATGAGAAAAAAAGTAGACACTATCATCGAACAACCGCAGGTATCACTCAGGAGCCAAGATGCGAGTGCTTAGATCGAGGCTGATACCATCAGAGTCCACATGAAAGCACCACAGTTTGATGGCAAGCTGTCCTGGAACAATTACCATCGCCAGTTCGAGGCAGCAGCAAGGGCAAATGGATTGACTAGACCGGAAAAAGCCCTGGCATTGACTCTGGCGCTTCGTGGGGAGGCAACGGAAAGCCTCCAGACGCTGAACACCCAGGAACAGGAGGACTACGATGTGCTCGTCAAGCATCTGGAACTGCGATATGGGCAATCTCACTTGTAGCACGTCTACCACTCTCAGTTGGAAAATCGCATTCAGAAGACCAATGAGACCATGCAGGAGTTTGAAGCGGATGTTGCTCGCCTTGCACGACTGGCTTATCCAACCATGCCAGAAAACATTATGGAAAGGCTTGCAGTTCAGGCCTTCTTGGATGGACTGCGGGACCAGGAGATAAGGTTGTCCTTGATTTTTCATCGTCCTGATAATCTGGTGGATGCGCTGGTAAAAGCGTTGGAACTTGAAGCGGCGAAGCAGTGCTGCAAGCTTCCTGCGCGAAGGATGGAGAAACAGGATGTTTCGGAGAAAGACAGCTTCGAAGCAAATGTGAGGAGAGTCCTCAAGGAAATGGAGGTATCCAAGCGAATGGAGCTGCGTTGCTGGAATTGTGGAGAGCTTAGGCATATGCGTAGCCTCTGTAGGAGAACGATACGGGCACCTGCGTTGGCATCGGAAAACAACGATCATCGAGGGAGATAAAGCCCCAAGAGCTTTGATGGCTTGTCCAGGAGACCAGAGCTCTCTCACAAAGCCAAGGAAAAGGAAGCAAGCGTTTGCAGGACAACTGTGGTGGATGATTCCTGGCAGACCAGGTCACTTCGAGAGGACCAAGAGCAAGATCAAGATCTGAAGCTTGTCATCGGATGGAAACAGACGGGCCAACGACCAACCTACTGGGCTCAATGGGACTCGATGGTTCTTGATGACGACATTCTGAAGAGTGTTGAAGAATCTGGATGGCACAGAAGATCGGGATTAGATAGTGATTTTCCGAAGCCGACAGACAGAAGTGATGAGGAAAGACCACGATGGCGTCACGGGTGGCTTCAAGGAGTGACGAAAACGCTGGGAAAACTGCGAGAGCGGTTCTACTGGGTCAACTGTCAAGCCGACGTGAAGGAATGGTGCAAAAAAGGTGCCGTATGTGCGGCAAGTAACGTACCCCAGAAACAGCCAGAAGCTCCTATGTGTCAATACAACGTCGGAAGCCCCTTTGAAGAGATCGCAATCGACGTGGCTGGACCGTTTCCTGAATCGGACAAAGGAAATAAAAACATCTTGGTCGCCATGGATTACTTCAGCAAGTGGGCTGAAGCGTATGCCTTGCCAAACCAGGAGGCCGCTACCGTTGCCGATGTCTTGATTAGGGAATGGTTTTGACGTTTCGGTGTCCCGTTGGAGCTGCATTCGGGTCAGGGCAGGAACTTCGGATCGAAGTTATTCCAGAATGTCTGTGATGTCCTGAAGATCAAGAAGACAAGGGCAACGGCGTTGCACCCACAATCGGATGGCATGGTGGAGCGAATGAACCGGACCATCAATCGACACTTGGCCAAAGTTGTCTCTGACTATCAAAAAAAACCGGTATCAATATCTCCACCTGTTCCTCATCGCGTACAGGTCAGCACTTCATGAATCGACGGCCGAAACACCTGCCAAGATCATCATGGGTCGTGAACTGCGGCTGCCCTGTGACTTGAAGTTTGGCTGTCCACCTGGTAAAGATGTCGCTGGGGAAGACTACGCAAGTGATCTTTTTCGAAATATGGACGATATCCACCAACAAGTCCGACTTAACATCCAAAGTGCCAGCGACAGGATGAAGGAAGCATATGACGTGAAGGCCAAAGAAGTAGGGTTCCAGGTTGGGGATTTGGTTTGGCTTCAAAACCCACAGAGGCGACGGGGCTTCTCCTCAAAACTGCAAAGTTCTTGGGAGGGCCCGTATAAGATTCTGGAGCGAATGAATGACGTCGTCTACCAGATAAAGAAACCGCCACGAGGGAAGTCGAGGGTTGTTCGTTTTAACCGTTTGGCCCCATATGCTGGAGACCATCAGGAAGCTGACGTGAGGCAAATCAAGTCACCCGAGGTGGACATGTCCCTGAAAACCTTCATGACCTTATATTCCAACGGCCAAAAAGTCCTGAATGGCGTCGTTCGAGAACAGCAGCTGGATTTGTTCAACGCACAGGCGAAGTACGCGTTGGCTCACTCGGTCACTGAAGACCTCAGCATGAGAACTGGACTTGCTGCATTCAACGAAAAATTTGGACAAATGGACCATCTGTGACGACAAAGGCCAGAGGTTGGTAAGACGCTTCAAGCCACGACAGGGACACAATACCTGTTTTACCTGGTGACAAAGAAGCTTCCCCAACATCGGTTCAGCTATAGTGATGTTTGGAGGGCACTCCATCAGCTGAGAAGCTTAATGCTGTCACAGGACCTGACCCATCTGGCAATTCCGAAGATGACGAACGACCAACTGGACTGGAGAGTAGTAAGGGGCATGCTGGAGGTGATCTTCAAAGAAAGCGGTATTGACATCCTGGTGTGCTGCTATCCTTCCGGAGGACGAACCGGTAGACACTGGACTGCTACTTCCATAGGACATCAGGCTGCTGGTTTGGGGACAGTTGCCGATACCGACATAGAGGCAATTCGAGACGAAATGCCTTGAGATGGGGGCAATGTGTGACGAAACATGTGTTCAGCGGTGTTGGTGAATGCGCCAAGACCACATTGTGTAAAATCGATTTGTACCTTCTGGTGCATTCTAGCGAAACCAGAGGGCGGAGCAGATTTCTACTATATTCTACAGAGTTAAAAAAGTTACTGATATGGTACCTTCGTTCGTCTGTTATTTCATAATTTCCGAATGTTTAAGTTGGACAACAACATTTGTTTTGATGTTGATAAGTCTCTCGTGAGAAAATCATATCATCTTAATACTTCATATTATTTGCGACTCGTGAAATATTGAAATAACCTTTGATTTTAAAGGTGATTTGGATAAAACTACCCTTCTATGTAACCGAAAACAAATGATCTCTTTCTTCATTTGTTTCAAGATAATCAACTGAATCGATAGATTATTTTATTAATTATTGTGTTTAAACAAATCGATAAAATATTTATTTGTTTTCCGAAAACGGCATCACGTTTTGACGGATAGTTTTTTGATACGCTCCAGAACAGATCAGTTATTGCTTACGAGAAAAAGTGCATCAGGAGCATTTGATCATATCTCTTCTATCTCAATGACTACGGCAATTGACCGCCGGGAATTGAACAATATAGTCTGCAGGGATATAAGAAATATGCTGGGAGGTAGGAAGACTCAAGCAACCATGCAGAAACGTATACCTGAATGTGAATTTCGAAAAACCTCCCTGGTCAGCATCACGAGAAAAAGAAATATAGTTGCCAATTAAAACCCGTATTCTCTGGACAAAAACTGTAGGTGGCGAGAGAAATCAAATAGGCATCATCCTTGACGACAAACTTACATGGAACTCACACTCACAGAACAAAGTTGATCGAGAAAAAGCCACAATAATAGCAACAAAATGAACAGTTCGCAAAACTTGGGCTATGAAACCCCGTTTGGTGCACTGGCTACACTATACTGTCGTGAGATCAACACTTCTTGTCCACGGCTCTGTCGTCTGGGGGCCAAAGTTTGAGAAACGACAGGCAGTCACAGAACTGGAGCCATGAGAACTACTCCAACGCTCCAAGTTCAAATTACAATTCAATAATTTATGTTAATGTACAGAGAAAAATCTAACAAAAGTAAAAAAAAAAAGATGAGATACTAAAACTCATGAAAAGTGTAAAAAGCATTTTTTTTCAGAATCTCTCCAATTCTGGCGTTAAACACAGTTACTGGAAGAGTCCTTGGAGTTTTTGGCAGCTCATCAGAAAAATGTATACCCTAGTATCCCGGTCCACTTTGACACCTCTTCAGCCTCCAGCAGGTTGGCACAAGAATCTGTTTGTTTCTAGTATTGTAAACGTGCATGTCCTCATGAGCCCTGAAATTCCCCTTCCCCTTCTAAACATATACTGTTCTGAAAGATATACAGGAAAGACACAGTTGAAATGCCCAGTCAGCCAAAAACACGTCTACAATCGTCCTTATATCCCAGACCTGCAAGAGCCCTGATTATCTTACGCTGAAGATCAAAGACCCTGGACATCTCACCAGAATGTCCTCAAGCCAAGATTGATTGCTTTGGTGTCAAAGCTTGACATGTTTTCTCTAGATATCTTTGTCAAATTGGAAGCATACAGACATGGCAATACCGGAAACTGCATCCAGTCAAGCTTCCGAGAACATACTAAGTTTACCACCACAACCACGAACCCCTTGATAACAATAATAATTATTATTACTTTAACACGCCTCTCAAACAATCCTACACTGGAAAGTGGTAACGGTTTGTCATCTCCGGAGGTCACATAGAGCACAGAAAGTTCCAAGACAAGCTCATGCCGGAGTCTTGGGAAAAATCCAACGTGGAAATCATTTGAACTACTTGGGAGAATGCTACTGTTTTAGAAATACATGTAGTGATCGTCCCCATGCAAGTAAATTCCAGAAAAGGCTATGAAAGAAAAAAAATCTTTATTCTTGACGAAAGCCAATCGATCAAAACCCTTTCCAGTCGGGGATTGCAAAACCATGGCATTCTAGGAGTTTTCAACCATGTCACTCTAGGATTGATACTGGGACACAAGTGAATGCTGGAGATAAACGAGGGAGCGACATGGCAAGCAAAGCTGCAAATACAGCAACCCCACCAGGTTCTGGACCCAACCTGCAATTGGTCACTAAATCGTCTATAAGAGGTTGACTGAATTATTGACTCCAAAGAACAACAGGAATCACGATGGAAATCAATGATGGCAATGGAAATCCAACTTGTCTACTAAAACTCAGTGAAAATGTGTTCAGAAAAGTAACAGGGATGCCAACTGGACAGCAACCTAAAAAAACATATGCATACCTTGAACAATGACCCCATATTATGTAGGCTCCGCAATGAAGAGGAGGAAACTGCATCACATGGGTCTTGTAAAGTTAGGCATCCACACATTAATGAATTTTTTTTAATTTTTGATCATAGTTTTGGGTTTATAGAACAATTTCAACTAAAAAAATGCTGGATGAACAGCTTTTAACAAAAAAGAATAATCCCATAACAAATTAAAATGTTATCAGGATTCAATGAGAAAAACTCCCTTAAATGACAGCTTTGTCACATTGTTACAATCCATACAAGCTACATATTAGAACAAACAGGCAATGTTGCCAAACTCACCCAAACTTCTCAAAAACGTATGCAATAGTTTTTGTCTGTATATTTTATTATAATATGACAAACATAATAAAACAGTAAAAATAATAACCATATGGTCAGGAGCATTATTTTTTAAACGATATTCAAGAGAACATCCACCGGCTACGCTGGGCAGGAGCGTACCTTTTTACTCGGGCAGGAGCAGCCATATGGGCACGAGCGTTACTTTTCAATCGATATTTAAGAGAACATCCACCGGCTACGCTGGGCAGGAGCCTACCTTTTTACTCGGGTAGGAGCAGCCATATGGGCTGGAGCGTTACTTTTTGAACGATATTTGAGAGAACATCCACCAGCTACGCTGGGCAGGAGCGTATCTTTTTGCTCGGGCAGAAGCGTTACTTTCTAAACGATATTTTAGATATGGCGGCATGATGGACATCTGAATATACATCAATCAAATGGCGCCAAAACGAAAAAGAAAAATAAATGAAAAACGAAAACTTGGCAACAGCGCGTATTTTTCACTCTTGGTCGTTATTTAGTGAGTAGTGTCTAGTGTCAGTAGTGTCTTGACAATCTTGACAGTTGTTATTGATAATATCGAGTTCACCGGGATGTTCTGTGAATCAAATTTTCAAAATTTATTTTTCCTGCTTAACTATATGTTTTAACTTCTTTAGTGGTTACGTGAGGAACTGTAGTGCATGAGAACAACAGAAATTGTCCATTTCAATGACCCACAACTGGAACAAATCTAGATTTTTGGAAAATGTTCGTATGAAACAATGTGCCTAAAATAGTGTTTTTTCTACAAAAAAGTGATTCATCCAGCATTTTTTCTCTTTAGAATAGTTAAACGAAGGATAATTTTTCAAATTCGCCTTTGAAAAGTGAAAAATACGTGGATGCCTAATGTTTACAAGAACCACACACAAGCACGCAGTTGGTGGTCGAGTATAACATTCTTCCAGAAACAATATAGAGAAAATTTTTTGAAAAAATCAGAACTATATGTATGTGATTCCATAACCTCCAGATTTTTAACATATTGAGGTTTTGGTAGCCATCAAGTCGTGTGTGATTTTTGGTGGTCTGTTTCAAGTACACCATCTCGGTCACCAAATTATATATCACCTCGTAATACCGTCTGGTGATGAAAATTAGGATGTTGCGAGTGCGAAGACAATGCCACTCCCAAAGTTACTATTTTCAGGGGTTAGTACACTTGACGTGAGGAAGCATTCACAAAGTTTCACGACTTTCCGTTTAACACCGGATAACCCTAAAACAATGTCTCTTTATTATATGTATCACTTCGAAAATATCATGCTGTACTGGGGACTATCACCATTACCGAGATTGTATCAATAGAAAGAGTCAAATTCTCAACCTCTTATCCAATTGTATAAATAATAATTCCTCATCAACAGTGTAACATTCTGGATAAACACAAATATGACATGTACATTGAAATCAGACCCGTTATTTCATAGACTATCCTTTTCATATTGAGTCCAGACCGCAGAGGCAGCAAAAGTTATGATAAATAGTTGTCGAGGATGCGAAGAGTAAAAAGTTTCATCCCTGGAGAACCATTTTACACTCATCATACAGCCATTAAAAAGCTATTTATCTTAGAAAATACTATTTAATTTGGAGAAGATTTTATGCGCATAAGAACTCTTGAAAAATTTAACTGAGTGTTTGAAGCTACTTTAGAAGCTGCCATAATATTGACAAAGAGAAAGTTGGGAACAACTTTATAAGATTATGGGTATCTCTGGGGTCAGGTTTTTATTGCGGATATCTTATAGTTGGAAAATTGATGATCTGCTAGATATTACAAATAATAGAAAAATAATAATGATGCACCATAATGGATATTAAGTAGCAACTAGATAAACCTATTCTCTCGTGTATGTAGTAAGATTTGGCATATGAAATCGATCACGATATGGTTTTTCCACACCGATAAAAAGGATAACGGGAACAGTCAAGGTCTTCGAAGTAGATATTGGTGGCGTAGTCGGATGTGCGAATACATAGTTTTGTTTCGAGTAGTAGCTCGAAGTTGATGGCTATGAACTCCAAATAATAACAAAGTTGGGAATATATCCTTGATGGTGTTTAAAAACAAGAAACCTATATTTTCAAAGAGAACGGCATAGTTGCTTGTGAAATGCAATAACCGGTAATGTTATACAATACAGTAAGTAGGTTCATTACAGAAATTCGTTGATGAATATTTCAACCTTAAGACTCTTAGCTATAGCTGTTCAAGAAATATAAGTTAGAAGATCATATTTACACATTCAGGGCAATCTTTGGGTATATTAGCCGTTGACTCAATTACATGGCTGGAAATTATGGAAAAACATGTGAATATATTATGTTTATTAACATTGGACATCATAGGCAATGGATTGTGAAGGAAGCTCAAGCGAATTACAGAGGATTTTTCCTGAATATTGACAAACAACTCAAATACCTCAGGTTAGGAAAGTTACTATTTTGTCGAAAAATTCTTCCCAAGGAAGCTACACTCCTTCAAATAAGGCACCCTGAAAACAGTTGTCACTGAATATTTCCAAACCCTTCCACTCAAAAATCATGCAATTGTTACACACAGGATAAAAAAGACAATTGAAAGAATAAGTACTTGAAAATACTCCCTCTACAAAAATCAAACATACATGCATAACATCTGGAAACAGCACCACTTATGTGACAACTGTGACTTCAAACGCCATCTTAAATCTGTACAACTATCATCATCAAATACTTTGTTGGATGCCCTAGACAAAGTGAATCAATTATCAACCCAATAATGACCATAAAATCTCACACTACACACCACACACCAACCGCTAACATGCTCACAGTAATTTTTATCACTAAATGGATACCCGTTTTACACATCAACAAACCAACGATCACCAAGAACCGGCCTATTCAAAACCTTTGATAAAATATAAGACATATTTTGGATAGGTTAAAACTATACCTGATCGGGAATTCTAAAATATCCAGGGCTTTTCTCAGTGGGCTTTTGCTCCATGAAGAAGACTTTGAAATCATGTTTTTTTTTCAGGGATCGCAACTGATAATGGCTCAATTTTGGCTGTTGCCACTTCTATCAACAGTGACTTCATTGTACGCAGCAAAGCCACTGGAAAATGAAAAACTTGATCCAGGTAAGTGGCCAATGAATATTATTTATCTGAGTGAAAAATGTTCTAGGCATTGAGGCTGAAAGGCAAAAATGTTTTTGCCGACAATAAATCAAGATGAATGAATGACGTATATTTTTTTTTTCTAAATTTTCTTGTTCAAGGGGGTCTGTTACATAATTAAGAAAAAGCCTAGACTGACGCCATGTCATATTTTTAATATTTCTTCTAGCCAATAAATTTTCTACAACGAATTTATCTTCTTCACACGACAAGGTAGAACTTTGCCCTGCAGTCATACTGAAATTTAAAAACAAAACTGAGAGATTTTCAAAACTATTTATTACTGAAGAGAAACTCTCATCAGTGTTTTCTGATAAACAAACCACCTCAGAGACTGATTAAATTCGGGATCAAGAACAAAATGATGCATTTGCTTACCCTCGTCAAGTCATAAACTCTAATGCATAAATATGTGTACAGAAAGGCAAACTTTATCATCATGTATCATTTTGGGGTCCATGAAGCACTCCAAAATCTCAAGAGTCAGATATGATCCCGGCAATGTTGGACTAATGGGGATGTGTTGTCTCACCAGTGTTCGATAAAGCAGACAGGTGTACTCACAGGGGTGCACATCTCATTTTCATGTCTCAATTTGCCCCAAGGTACTGTCACTGATCCTGAATTATAGATGTTTACTGGTGATATATTGATGTAATCTAGGCGTAGTGACCTGATTAAATTCGTATTTTGTCCTGCGCTACAAAAATACTTTGAAAGTTGTTTTTTATAAGAAAGTTAGTCTTGTGACCAATCACCTAATTGATGTGATTGCACTCAACCTGTTCACTTGACTTGACAGTTTTTATTTGTAATAGTTTTATATTTTCCAACACAGTAGTACAGATTGTCTTTTCGAGTTCAATTCAAATCCATTCCCACATACACAGTTATCATAATCAACAATTATTCAATCACAGTCCTTTTCTGATTCCGGAATCAAACCCATGAAGAACTGTATGCAACTGATTCATAAGAACAATGAAAATAAGTTGTTCAGAAGCACTTCCCTGGGAAACTCCAAGATTGCTCTCAATTGACCAGAAATAAACACCATGAACTTTTGATTTATGGTTTTCCTCACGAAGACAGTTTTTTATCGGCTTGACCCTTGTGTTTTATGGAGTTTCAAGTCTTTTTCGGTTTTAATATCCTGGCATAAGTCTATTATTGAAACACTAATTGATAACCTAGGAAATTGAAGCGCTGATTCACAAGAATGTGATTTAACATTGTTTATCCAAAATCAAGTCAGGTAATCCAAAATATTCTCGCAACTGCTGAAAATAACACAAAATCGTCGAAATAGTGGTGTGCAGTAAAACATGGTGTCCAAGTTAAATTTTTATTTTCGAGTTGTCACAAACACGGAAGAGGTCGGAATGTCTGTGAACGTTGATGATGTGAATCTTACTTGATTCACCGTTAGAGAGTTATTATTATCAACCATATCAATTGGTTCAGTATTTTTATTTGGCAGACCTTCTTAATTCAAAATAGATCAGTTTGTGCTCACGGAATTTGACATGTATTTTAACGCTTGACTTTTGTACTACTTTTTGGTAACATCTAAACCTCCTATCAAAATCTTTATGGTGGTAGTCAACACCTTTTTGCGAATTTACTATTTAGAAAGTCCTTAATGTTCTCAGGAGAGGAGTGGTGATTTTCACTACACTTCGGACAAGTTGTTACATATAAATAACACGTTTGCCTCAAAAACGGCTTAACGGTAAGGGTGGTGAATGGTTGCTAGACGGCGAGGGTGAACTCTAATATAAAAACAAAAACAAAACTTCAGTGGGGAGTTGATGAGGTTGCTAACTCAATCGTCAAAGTCGTAGTAGGTAGACTGGAAAATAAAATGAGCACCACCCGTCTTAGTACCCGTGTGAAACACCAACTCCAAACTTCAAACACTCGAACACTCCTTACTACAAAATACGGATAGTATCGATATCCACTATGTACTTCTTATCGACTCGACGGTTCACTCTACCAAATGTCAATGTGAATTTGAAGTTGAAGTTTGAAATAAACGAAAAAGTCAGTTAAGAAAAATGTCGGTTTATTCACAAGCCTGGATTTTTCACACTAATTCCGATGCTATTTGATAATGTGTGGTGTGTGTAAATCAAACGTACAAACGATATGACGATACGCCAATTTTAGTGATCATCAAAAAAGGGGTTTACCGACGCATTAATACCATCATAATTCAGGATTTTATGTGTGGAATTGTAAGCTGTGATCAATGATGAATTTTGGTATTTTCTCATTTATGTTAACCTTCTTTAGTTCAAACCCGCAATGGTGAGTTTTTGTACAAAAAAAATGTCAATCGTATTTGTAACACGTTGTCATTTTTACTTTATAGAAAATCCTGATGAAGAGAAATTAGAGTTTTCGAAAGCTTAATTTAGCATTAAAGGGTTGTTTTCACTTCCCCTGGCCAATTTCTGACTGCATCCCCACTATATTGAGACTGTTTGTTCTCAACTAGTCAGTCAAGACTACCCATCCACTCTTTATATATATATATATATATATATATATATATGACTATCCTTCAGCTATCTATATATATGTATATATACCTGAAGGACAGTAACGGGGCTACTGGTAACTACGCAGTTAGGGTTAACTATTGGGATGGCCCCAAAGATTCTTGAAAGGAGGGAGCAATAAGATGTTGGACGCTCAATTTAAAGTGTATATTGAATCTTATTCAAGCTTTCGCTCTATGTTTAGAGCTTCATCAGGACGAATCTAATCAAAGAAACATGTTATCAGTCTAAAATGCAATGGTGAATCTAAAAGAACTTACAGATTATTACACATTACTCCTAGCCCTTGTGGAAGGGTAGAGATACATGGTGAGTATACAGGATAGTGGTAATTAGTAGTTAAATAGACAAAATCAGTTCACTTTGGTTTGACGCCATAGTACTAAACTCTAACAAAGAAAGTTTTTTATGTTCAATCTAGACAAGCAAAAAACACAGTGTTTGGAAGCAGACTGCCATGTACACCGTTCATTCGGTTCACAATTTATGTGAAAGGCAAAATAGTACAGATTTTATATACATAGTGGGAGGTAGTACAATTATCCTATGACGTGGTCGTGTTGCCTCCAATAGTTAAGCAGATGGGTCCTGATGTTGAACAATGGAAAAGAAAAAACATGAAACGAGTTGGCAGAAAAATATTGAATTGTTTGGAGTAGAAAGTCAATTTTATTATAAGATTTATAAATTATTCATTATTATTACTGATATAGCATTCAGGAGTTTTTATTTTCTTAGTGAAAGATTGAGAGAGTAGGAAAGTATAAATAGAACTTAATCCTTCTACATCCTTTTTATGATTGAGACAGTTGCCACAATTCGTGATGTAACACATTTCTAGGAACCTTCTTTTGAAGTTACTGTGTTCGGTGGCAAAAATTACAGGTTCTGTGAACTCTGCTCTGTGATCTTGTTAGTTTACGTGTATGCTCAAACTGGTTGAATTGGGTTTGAGCCTGCAATCACTTTTATGTAACGCCAGTCGTTTGGACAGTTTTTGCGAAGTTTGTCCTATGTAGATCTTGTCACATTGACATTTAATGCCATATATCACATCAGATTTACTATTAGCAAATGTACGATCTTTCAGGTTTGAGTAGAAGGAATTAAGTTTTTTTAGATTATATTTAGCAATTTTTAAATTAAATTCTTTGAATAAACCAATGAGTGAATTAGAAAGTCCTTGGATGTATTGTTTTTTTCCATATTTTACTTCAACTTCAGGATCCATATTCTGAACATTACAATTGACATATTTGTATAGGTTTGCGTCCTTAAGTTAGATCAAACAGATGCGGGTTAGTGGGGAGAAGGACGGTGTACAACAAAAACACTCAGTTATTGATTTCCCGACGTTTCGGTCATTTATTGTGACCTTTCTCAAGGGCTAGAAAAAAAGAAGAAAGGACAATACAGACAGTGCTCTAGTTAAAAAGTCGAAAACAAACGGCAAAAGTTAATAGAGAGAAAAAAAAACAGAACCACAATATCACACTTATTCCTAATCTAATAAACAAACGATTGGTACTTACTTAATCAGATTGAGTGTGTTGGAAAACAAAAAAACACATGTACATGATGTTGAAATACAGAGAACGTAAACTAAGAATACATGTTATAAATATGAAAAAACATCAAAACCAACAACACATTAGTGTGACTTGCACAAACAGATTAAAAATGTTAAGGAACAATAGTTTTTTTTTTTTTTTTATCAACAATAAACCGCAAAGCATGGATGCCAAACTTAATCCTAGATTTCACAAGAAGGAACCAAATAAATGTTCCACTGCCATACATTAGTGCTAATACTTGGGCGTCAACGTGACAACATTGTAATTATTAGACACAAAGACTCGTAGGTTGCCTATGTTGATGGAACGACAGAAAAGAGTATACTACACAGAGGATCAAAACACTCAAGATACACATACCCAAATAAGTAAAAAACACAGAAAGGGACACACATAAAGCAAAACAAAAAAGAAAAAAGAAAAAGAAGGCGAAATGTAATCATTTGAATGAAATCAAGATCAAACAAATTTTGAAGAACAATGGCTATCCATCTTATTTCATTAATAAAGTCATCCACCATACGAAACATGCACATCCTAATAACAACGTCAGCAACGGAGATTGTAGATTTTTTAGAATGCCTTTTGTTCCGGAATTATCTTACAAACTGAGGGACCGTGTAAATGACGTACACAGTAGGCTGGTCTTTTATAATACAAAAACGGTTGCGAGGTTGTTCTCAAATATAAAGGACAGAGTAGGGGTTGAGATCAGAAGTAATTTGGTATATCAAGTACCGTGCAGGGATTGTGATAAAACTTGAATAGAACCGACACAGCGGGACTCAGCAACATATATAAGGGGATTCTCACTAAATATAAGAATAATTTTACACTTTGACCACATGACTTCGCCTTCTTTTTCTTTTTTCTTTTTTGTTTTGCTTTATGTGTGTCCCTTTCTGTGTTTTTTACTTATTTGGGTATGTGTATCTTGAGTGTTTTGATCCACTGTGTAGTATACTCTTTTCTGTCGTTCCATCAACATAGGCAACCTACGAGTCTTTGTGTCTAATAATTACAATGTTGTCACGTTGACGCCCAAGTATTCGCACTAATGTATGGCAGTGGAACATTTATTTGGTTCCTTCTTGTGAAATCTAGGATTGAGTTTGGCATCCATGCTTTGCGGTTTATTGTTGATAAAAAAAAAAAAAACCTATTGTTCCTTAACATTTTTAATCTGTTTGTGCAAGTCACACTAATGTGTTGTTGGTTTTGATGTTTTTTCATATTTATTACATGTATTCTTAGTTTACGTTCTCTGTATTTCAACATCATGTACATGTGTTTTTTTGTTTTCCAACACACTCATTCTGATTAAGTAAGTACCAATCGTTTGTTTATTAGATTAGGAATAAGTGTGATATTGTGGTTCTGTTTTTTTTTTCTCTCTATTAACTTTTGCCGTTTGTTTTCAACTTTTTAACTAGAGCACTGTCTGTATTGTCCTTTCTTCTTTTTTTCTAGCCCTTGAGAAAGGTCACAATAAATGACCGAAACGTCGGGAAATCAATAACTGAGTGTTTTTGTTTTACACCGTCCTTCTCCCCACTAACCCGCATCTGTTTGATT